>CAJNOP010004011.1:0-11400 GCA_905250075.1 Rotaria sp. Silwood1 | reverse complement strand
CAGTGGTTTAAGTACTTGCAAGCATTTATTACAGCATTATTCAAGCTTGACTCAGTAAAAGGAGTCGTTTGGCGTGGTGTGGGTGGGTGTCGGTGTGGGTGTGGGGTGCAGGTGTGTGGGTGTGGGTGAGTGTAAGTGTAAGAAGAGAGCAACACCCGTACCCTTAATGCCAATAACAAAACATAATGGCACACAAGATCGACGCTGAAACAGAGTGTGGATGGGCGTTAGTTTGGGTAGGGCATAGGTATGTATGCAGGGTGTGGGTATGGGCGTCGGAGTAAGTGTGGGTGTGGGCATGAGTGAATAGACCACCAACATCCGCACTCACACCTACACCGCTACATATGTTTCCCCACCCACACCGATACGAAATAACCTGTTCAGGATCCTACAGAACCCGTCTAAGATTTAAATCACCCGAAAGATTATTGTAGCAAGGACGAAATTGTGATCGTGATAACTCTATCTTTCTTCTCATTTAAAACGGGACGCACTATGAGAAGCATGTCAGATGGAAAGTATGGGAATAAAAATATATATTTTTTGTGTGTCTTCTTCACTTTCACTGAAAATGGAAAGAATGAAGGTGCTTGTGATTGTTTTCATTCTCTACTGTACATGCATTGTGATTGAATCAATTGATCTTGGTGATCTTTTCACTGATCTTGATACTGTGAACGGTATTACATTTCAACATTTACAATTTTTCTTCACCGAATTTAGTGCTCTTAAACAACGTGTTAATCAACTTGAGACTTCTAACACAATGCTACAAGAAAAGTTAAAATTGAGCCAGAACAAAACTGAGGCACTGGAAAGGCAGCTGAATAGCAGCATTAACAACGTCAATCAACTAACAAGGGAACTAGGAACTTTACAAAGTAAGGTACAAACGCCAACCTTAGCATGGACTGGCCAAACAACTGGGGAGCGTGTTGTAGTAAGTCATTTGCCTTTTGTTCGTACAAGATATGTGACACCAGCCAACAATACTGAATATTATAAATTGAAAATTGAAAGTGATGGAACATATCTTGTTGTTGCACAAGGCAGATTCTCCGGTTATACTAATAGCCAGGACGACTGGTGGGCAATGAGAATTACAAATACTGTAGCAAATGAGCAGTTATTTACTGCGTTTGGTTCTTTTCCTCATAAATATCCAACTTTTGAGACAATGGATTCTAATACTTGTGGATTTTGGATCGGTAAATTAAATAAAGGAGACGTAATAGAACAACAATATCTTCTTTATGGTCGAGGAACGAATGATATCGTTTTTCATCAAGATGGTACTGGTTCAACAGCTATTTATGCAATCAAAATTGGAAATTAACAATGACGATTAATATCTATGGTTGACCTGATTTTCGGTTTCACATTAATTTTGAACGTTAAAATTTTCTGAGACGAATAAAAAGCTGTTAGCGCAATCCCTTGCGAGGTTAAAAATGTGAAACACGATGGACCTATTGTTACGAATTAAATAGAAATCCTTTTGTTCCATTTCCTTACGACACATTTGTAGCTGACCGTATATCTGATACTTTACAACTACAGTTTCTGTGTCACAGCCTGTGATGGGTACCCGGATTCCCTGTCACTGCCTGTGATGGGTACCCGGGTTCTCTGCCACGGTCTGTGATGAGTCCGGATGTTCTCTGTCACGGTCTGTGATGAGTCCGGATGTTCTCTGTCACGGTCTGTGATGGGTATGAATTTTCTCTGGGTGTGGGTGTGTGGGTGTGGGTGTGTGGGTGAGGGTGTGGGTGTTGGTGTGGATGTGGATGTGGGTGTGTGGGTGAGGGTGTGGGTGTTGGTGTGGATGTGGATGTGGGTGTGGCTGTGGTATGGGTGTGAGTGTGTGGGTGTGAGGTGTGGGTGTGGGTGTAAAGAGAAAGGAAATACACTCACACCCACACACCCACACCCACATCCACACTCACACCCAGCCACCCACACCCGCACCACACTTACACTCACCCCACACCCACACCCACACACCCACAAAGAAGAGGAAAGAAAAGAGAAAAAAGAAAAAAGAAAATATCAAGTTTTATGATGGTGTGAATGAAACGAATTCGCAGATCTGATATTAAAGAGACAAAGAAAAAGAATTTCACTTGATTAGATTGTGCTGACATGCTGCCTCTTCGGGACTTTAGATAAATGAAAAAAAAAGAATGAAAATTTATCTTTTTGTTTGCTTGGTAAGCAATATATTCACAAAAAATCAAAGCAGAGACGGACATAGTACCGATTATAGTCGTCGTCGTTCTCCTATATTTCTAACAGTTCTATATTCCTACATAAAAAAATATCTATTTCACATTATGTGATTCAATACTTGGTATTTCATCTGAATTTCTCTTTGGAGATTTGTTACAGACAGGTTATTATTTAGCGAGATGAATCCATGTCGGAAGTGTTTTTCAATCTGAAAGACAAATTTGGTGATGTTTTTCGATTTTGACTTAATTCTACACGTATCATTGTCGTTAACTTTCTCGAGTAGACGTTTTTGTCAAAAAAAACTCACTAGTATCAATCCAAATTTAATCGTATGCTTAAAAAGTTCGAATAATAAATCAATCATTCTTTTCATCCAACTCATCATATATTCAACAGTTCTTAAATCCGATCGGATCTGTGATTAAGCTCGAGTAAAACTCTTTCTGGTTATTTTCACCCTGAAAAGACCAACTCAAACCAAGAATCATTGCGCTCTATAGCTCTGTAGGACCCCAATTCTGTTCAATGACACACTTAAAAAAATCAGATCGCCTCTACACACGAATCAAAATGAAGAGACGTTTTGCATTTTTTACTGTTTTTCTCTATCCGAACCGGAGCTAAGGAAGGCTAGTCCTGTCCATTTCTAGTTCGATCCTCAAATCAGAAAAAAGATTCTTTGCCTTTCAGAAGCTAAATACAAGTGTCACGCAACTCTCAGTTATCTATTGTTTCGTGACAACAAAATTCGTATGCATTTCGATAGAATTATCGATTGTACAGATGAATTGTTAGCTCAATGGCATTAAATTGATGATCCGATTAAAATTCATTTGAATATTAATGAAAAAATCCACCAACTTTTACTTTCTATATTTGATTTCATTGCCTTTGACTATGATTTACAAACTCTTCACGATTAATGTCAAACGGAAAACAAAGAACTTGTTCGTGCTATGGATACATTTCTCAATACACTACTGAGAATTGTGGAAATGCCAACAATCATCAGGCATATTTAATCAATATATAAAACGAATGACTGAACAAGAATTGGCAGAAACAACAGAGATAAGAGCTCAACGTAAGCAAACAAGTTTAATTGTTTCACTGGTTTCTTCACTATAACAAGACGAAACAATCGAAACAACAAAATCCAAAGAAAACAAGAAAGATATATCGAATTTTATATTAACAAAAGAATTTTGTTATTTTCAACATAGGTCTTTCACGCTTTCTTGGTTCATTTATTTGATGAGTAAACATCCTCAAGTCTAGACTTAATTCACTCATCTATTTAGATTATGTTATTCGGAAAGTTTTTCGTTTTGCACCAACATCAGTCAGTTCTTTTCCAACAGTTACTATTGATGATCGATTACCAAATAATGGATTTCAATTGAGAAAAGACAAACAGATATTCATTTCCTTCTATAATCTAGCAAGAGATTCATGCTATTGAAAAAATCCTGATCATTTTTATTCAGAACGATTTCTTAATGAATCTACCAAAATCAATAATAACAATAAAGCAGCAACGCTTTCATTCGGTGGTAGTCATCGTGAATGTGCTGGTCAAGATTTAGCTTGATTTCAACTTAAAGTCATTTGTGTACAACATATTGCTATTCATGTAATAAACTTTAACAAGAGCGATTATTATATATCTCCCAAGGAAAAAAATAGTTTGATTCACACACTAAAATTAAATGTGCCGTATATTGTATTACAAAGTGAGACACATTTTATCTTGTTGTGTAACAAGATAAGAAGGCAACATTGTTATTTTTTGAATGATACATCAACTGCAAGTGATGCTCTTTGGACTTGTTCTTCTCTTCGGTGTAAATCTTAGTTTATCAGCAGCAGCTAACTATTACGCTGTGAGACCGTTGCAAACGTATAGATAGAATATTATTTTCGAATTTGATTTGATTCTTTTTCAATTTCTAATAGAATTCCACATTATGGAAGTATATATTCCTACGATCCCGAGTCATCATCATTTGCATTCTACTCAAATTTCTCATTTAATATTGATGATAATACCACAATATTATATTTTTTTTATATCGGGACCGATAGCTATCACGCATACTACATCTCCAATAATATATATGCCTGTCGAATATGCTACTGCATTTCAACGTTTACTTTTAATTGCATTCGATATGAATACGAAAATTTGTAAACAAAGTAAATGGCTTTTGAAGAATGGTGATTATCATTTTCTTTATTATAATCCTCTTCGTAATCGGTTATTCGGATCACGTGATGTTAGCACATTCACAATTATCATTGAAGAGTATAATATAACAACATTGAAAGAAAGATTAGTTTTAACAGCAGCTTAGTTTTATTTAAGTTATTTAAGTTATTTATTTATACATAAATTGGGTGTGTGTGTGAGTGTGGGTGGGTGTGGGTGTGTGTGTGTGGGGGGGGGGGGGGGCTGCGTTGCAAGAAGGATTACACAAACCTCCACACTTCCACACCCACATCTACACTCACACCTACACACCCACACCCACACCCCAGCTTCCCGGCTTCCCTCTCTACAGACACTTCCATTACAGACCTTAGTGAGTTCCGCGTTTTGGCCCCCAAGGGGTTACGCTGACAAGCTTTTTTATTTCTAAACATAAAATTTTAGTGACACAAAATAATTGTACGAGACGCGCCATTACTTTTGACCTAATCAATATTGTCTTCAGCATTATTTGTCATTAATTCCTTTCTTTCATGAAATGGCACTATTAAAACGTGTTTAAGTATATAATGAAAATATTATACGAAAATTATTCGTCACGTATATGATAGAATCGAAAACACGTTCAGTCCTCCTGTTCATAGTCGTAGGAAAGATTTTTATATTGTATCAATGATGTTTGTAATTGTTTCGTTAGAATATGATGAAGTGTGGTATGAGATTTGTTTTTATTTGAATTAATGGAGAAATTTTGAGCATTTGTTTTTTTTAGGTACTGTATTTGATTATTTTCTGATTTTTCAAAAGAACATCTCTATCGTGTTTCATATATAGATTTCGCAGAAATTGTATTCAAAACTTTCCTCAAAAGAAAACATTTATCTTTTTAAAACTATTTCATCTTAGATACCATGTTGCTGATATCATGCTTGCCGATAAGAAAGCTGTGACTACTGTTAATATGATACCAGTGATAATGGTAATTGGTTGATGAAGCAAGGGCATCTTTCATAGGGCAAATTCGATAGATTCTATTTTCTTCCTAACTTTGAGTAAAGTTCCCTTGGTAATTTTGATCAGTTATTATGTGATCTTAATCATTGAAACTCTTTGTGAAGCAGTTGAACATCATTTCAGCAAATGTTGATTTAGTCATTCGATGCATATAATTGGCTCTTGTAATTTAGTCAATTAAAGACAGAAACAAAATTCATTATATTGAACAATAAAAAACCAATGAATCCTATCTATTTAGTGCCATTCTGACACCATAATGCAATTGTTTTATAACAGTGTGACGGTTCTTCATTTGTCTGTTTTCAATATACATTTTTCCATTGCAAATGCAAAATTCTACAACAAGAGCAAGTTAATGTGCTCCCGAGAGTATCTTCAACAACAAATGCCCATCGTCATTTGTGAAGAATCCTAAGCCAACAACGAAGGAAATCGTATCATTCATACATATCAATTTCATTGAACATTTCTCTCGGAAAACATTAAACAAAATTTCAGTGTGTTAAGTATGGATAAAGTGACCCATACACTATATTTCACATCTAGTATCTCTTTATCCACTCATTGTTGAAAAATTCAAGTCTATTGACATGCTATGTACAAATTTGTGAAACAGTTGAAGATACATGTATGAGATGCAGCTACAACGCTGTTTTACTTTCAAATTGCAATGTAATAAAATGGTAGAAAATGAATTTATTCTTAGATATGATCAATTATGCTGCTTCTATAGTTAATACTGGAATTTCTACTTCTTTGTCATTAGTTGTTATTTCTGTTCTTATGCTTTTAGTTTTATAAAATACGAATGTTGTATCTATGACCAATATCAAGATCGCTGCATATAGATAGATGGTAACCAATCTTCCAGTTAAAAGCATCCATCCTATAAATTGTTCTACAAATGCCGATGAAAAGAATGATATTGATATACTAATCATCACTATTACTTCAAACAATGTATGTGTTTTGATTTTTTCTTCTGGTCGATAGGATTTCGTTAACAATACTGATGCTCCAACATAGCCCAAATTCCAGCCAACACCAACAATAATCAAACCCAAATTAAAATGTCCAACTTCAAAGCCACGTTGAAATAATAGTGTCCCCGTCAATTCAATCAAAAAGCCAGTTAACATCACCAGCCGACTTCCAAACCAATTACATAGAGTTCCAGTAAAAAATGATGGTGCAAACATACCCAATAGATGGTATTGAACAGCTGCTGTCACTTGAACAAATTTGTGTCCAGCACCAGTCATTGCCACTGGTGTAGCAGACATTTGAATGGCCATTGCTGACCATGAAACAAAACCACCAAGAGCAGCGATTAGAAATGTTCGTTGGCTAGCTATCGTAAATATTGAACGACCAGTTTTAGTAGGATTGCTGTCCGCGATCATTGATAAAGAACTGGATACTAGTGTATTGTGTGCTTTTTTAACGTCGGGAAATTGGATTATTCTCATAGTAATTAGAATTAGCATACATTCAACCAATGCAACTAAATAAGAACCGCTGTAGGGCTTTGGTAGTGCATTTACTACATGTTTGGCTATTTCTGGTCTACAATAACACAAAAATAACACTTATGAACAAAATAGAAACTCTGACACTCCTCTTGCACACTCTCAGATAGGTAACCAGAGTTAAGAATAGTGATGAACGAAAGTAGTCTGAACCTAGTACCTATGTCTCTATATATCTACTCTTTTTCTTTCGAAATATAGCAGAAAAGTGTCATCAAATAATCTTTATAATAATGATAAACTTACCCAAAAACAGCAGACAGACAACCACCAGCAGCAACCATCGCAATTGCTTTTGGAGCAAATTCTTTGCTCGAAAACTGTAATGCTACTAGACGGTAGTACAATGTACACGGTACCTGTCCACCTATGAATCCAGCGGCTACTATTAACAACCAGTAGTGTTTATACCATGTTGCCACAATGCAAAGTCCAGTTCCGATCATGCCCATCAGTGCACCGAAATAGAATGGCAGTCGATAGCCAAAACGAGCGATGGCTCGTGGTAAAAATGCGGACCAAATAGTACCAATACAGAGCATAGTGCCAATAGGCACTGTTGCTAGATACCAATTGGCAAAAGTTGTAGCTGCTACTGTAGTTGTGCTTATTTGAATGAAAAATATGCCTTCACCAAGACTCCACGACCATGATAATAACAGAATATTCCATAACATTTTACGAAATAAAGGATCAGTCCAATGGACACGAACATTGTTTAGTGACCAAAACTGTCGTCGTCTCATATCATTCAGCTTCTGTCCATCTACAACAACGATTGATTCACCATTTTCTTTAGTAGTATGATCTTCGAGAGCTGAATCCAACTGAGCCATAATCAAACTTATCTGAAAAAGATTTTCCCAAAAACTACTAGTATTCAAGTAGTCTCAGATAAAGAATTTAGGAGAAGAGGAGTGGTAATGCCCACTTAGTGGTGAGACTTTTGATTTTATATGCTTCTTTTTCTTAAAGCACATTCACATCACTCATCTTGTTAAACTTGATCATTGAACCGAGTGAAAAAAGGGATGAATATTGACAAATTCAATTGTTATCAAGTTGAAAGTGGTATTCTATTATGAACTCTGTACCAGCTTGCTATAATGTGTGCACCGGACCAGTTCCAACTTTGACCCCGCTCTTTTCTGATTGCGGCGCTATGTTCAAGTACAAATTCATGCTTCAAATGATCTTCTTGTTGTTGCTCAGTTTCTGATACATTATCAGTTGAATTATGAACGGCGATGATGGAGCTTAATAGTTCGCTTTACCTGTTGTTGACCTTGCACTGCGAGACGAGTGGTCGTCAATGATTGATTTGCCAACTGGATTTATCAACTTATCTGGAAAATTAAACTTTATCTTGTCCCTATTTGTCATCATCTTCAAGTAGTACAAAGAAAAAGTTCGTCGTCCTCCATCTTCTCTATTTTCGACTGTTTCGATAGAGAGTTTACAATTTGTTGCAAAAGAAATTTTTCACTTCGTCATAAAGCAACATTTGACGTTGATAAATATTCTTGTTCTTTGTTGTTGTATATGATACAACAATGACGAATTATTTTAGATTTCTTATCTTTCTTTTAAATTTATTCGTTTTGTTCTAATAACGTATGCAATATACAAGACTTTGTCATCAATATTGAGCATTAATATAACACAGCTGGACAAGTACTCGTACTCGAAAGATGATGTCATGAGAATCTTTAATATCTTATCAGTGGTTGCCCATCTTACTGACAAAATTTATTTAATTATACTTCAAGTAAAACTATCAAATAATTTTTTTCGTACTTAAGTAAAAGTATTTTACTTTTACTTAAGTACGAAAGAAAGTATTGATATGTATCATATAGAAACAAATACTACGTCCCACTATTATTAACTTCTGTGTCAACTATTATGTGGCTTTGCTTTTTTGTACGGACATTTTCACTTCTTCAACCTATGGGTGTTACAAGGTGCCATGGGTCTTCCCTATTCATTAAAGTAAGAAATAGGGTAATCAGAAGTAGATTGGCATCACGAATATTACCCTGGTTATTATATTTTTCAGATTAGTTGATAATGAAAATTGGTATATTTTGACATATATATATTCTATGGGTGAAGATTTCTATAGAAAATATTAGGTCAGATGGTCCGTTGTTGCTAGACTTAATAATAAAACAAAATAATATTTTCTCCTAAATCAGAAACACTTCTAGATTCCGATTCCTATTACTAAAACGAACTGCAAGATTGAAAAATAGTGATGAAATTTTATTTTTCTCAAAAAAAAAACACATGTGAAATGAAATGTTTCTAATTTGGTAGATACGAATGATTACTTTTCTTAAATATCTATTATTAACACGTAGAATTTCTCTGCATTTTATGAACACTAGAGGCCCCCTGTGAAAGAGTTGAACTTAAATATTATAGGAAAAATTCGTTTAATAAAAAGTTTGGCCTACTGTTCAATGTATTAAATTTAAATATATTGCTAAAATTATAAACTCATAAAATTAAAAATATGGGATTCCCGAAAAGATTTCTCGATAAACAACGTTATCCGTTACAGTTTGCCCGTTATCCATTTGCCCCGTCTAGTGGTATCTTGTACTTGAATTTTTAAACAATTAGATTCGGTTGCCCTTGAACATCCTGTATAAAACTGACCGTGAGAAAAGCACGGTTCAGGAAGATAGAGGCCAACTTTATCAAAAGTTTGACCTTGAGACTTCTTTACTGTCATCGCATATGCAAGACGAACTGGAAACTGATATCTAACGAAATTGAATGTAAGTGCTGGATCATTCGATGTATTCAGAGAAATTCTAGGAATAAAATGAACAGTTCTGGAAAATGAACCAGTAATAATTTTTAATTGAAGCACATTTTGACGAAAGTCTCTAACAATCATTCTAGTTCCATTGCATAAGCCTTTGTTTACCGACAGATTTCTTAAAAGCATCACTATACAACCAATTTTTAAATTTAATTTATATGGTGGTAATCCAGATGGATTCAAAGTATTTAGAAATTCTACTGGAATATTGACTTGTAAATCATGATCTTCTGCACCATCATCATTTTTTACAGAGTCAATCACGTAAAAACTCATTTGTTCAACATTTTTTAAATTTATCAAAACGCGTTCATTAATTAATCGAACATCTTCGTTTCTTGGGCAGAGAATTGAGCGTTTTGAAAAGTTTTCAACATCACCATAGGTAAAACTATTACCAAAAATATCGGTAAGTATGTCATTAGATATGAAAGATCATTTTTTCTATGAAAAAAAGCATTATTCTCGTGGATTTTCATCTTTCCTCTGATGAAAAAATATATATAACTATAACAGAAAATCATTTTTCCTCTTGTTATAGTCATTATTAGCATCACTTTGCCACTTGTCATAGTCGTTATGCCATTATTGCTAATCATTTTCCCATGCAGAATAGCATTACTGTCATTTTGTTAGGAGCCGATCATTTTTGTGCTGAGCATCTTTTTTTCGCTTGGAAGAATCATTTTTGTCACCGATGGCAAAGTTTCCCAACCCTCTTTCCTGTATAGATTCGATTTTTTCATCAGAACTGATTGCTGAGTTTTGGCCTGAAAACTTTGCCCAAATAAAGGTGATAGTAAGAATGGCTTATGTACAAAATTTTAGACTGTTCGATCGAGTATCTCTGATGTGTGCACTTTCCAAACTATGTATGTTAGTCTCACTAAGAACTTCACTTAGGAACAATTTTCAGATTAAAATTCAACAACAGAATTATATCAAAAAGTTTGGTTCATACGAAGAGAATCCACTAAGAATTCAAAATCTCGATCAAATCTTCACGTCAGTATGGTCCCTTGGGAGAATGTACTACTCTATCAGCCTTCGATGGCTTGGCGAAATATGTGTTCAAAAGCTTTCTAGCTTTATGGTCTAGTTTTCGAAGAGCTATCGAAATATATTCAATCATTCTCGGTACTTACCAACACCTAGTTGATGATGTTGTGCTTGGTAAAAGATGGCTTAATCGATTGAAATAAAGGTTGAATTTCTTTCAAATGAATAATATGAAGACCTGATCTTGCATCCTCTTGACCGATACTCTCGAAGAAGGTACCAGGCATCATACTAATTTCTGTTTTCGTATCACTAAAATACGAATGTTCCTTAATCGACTTGCCGTTGATACGTTGAATCAAGAAGAGTGTTCTTATTCCACCTTCACTTAAAAAATCCGATGTTTCTAATACGACTAGCGTTGTTGTGCAACTGCTCACTCTCCATCAATCACATTTAGTTCCTGTCTTATACTTTTGACTTAAATTCACATCGCGTATACCACGCCAAACGACTCTTTTTACTGAGTCTAGCTTGAATAATGCTGTAATAAATGCTTGCAAGTACTTAAACCACTG
>CAJNOP010004010.1:0-10588 GCA_905250075.1 Rotaria sp. Silwood1 | reverse complement strand
CCACACCCACCCCCCACACCCACCCCCACACCCACCCACACCCACACTCACACCCCACACCCACCCTTTTTAAGTTTCATTGAAATTCAATCAAAATAGAAAGTTGTAGAGAATGAAAAGTTTTTGTTTTCGCAATCAAAAATTCAAAATTGAATAATTATTCAGCATTATCAAAATTCAGCATTCTTGAATTCAATAATTATTCAGAATTGTCGAAATTGCAAATGAATTTCGGAGGTTAATTTCTATTCTTTAGTCTTACTTCAATTTTCTCCGATTGAATATTCAATACTATCAGTTTCCAAAGTTCGCTGCCATAGTACAATGTTTTCCTTGTCACCAATTGTCTTGTATGTCTCGATAATTAATTGGTCTACGGCGACCAAACTATCGCTCTTCCTCATCCACCCATGCTTTATCTCTTCACGAAGTTTATGAAAAGGCAAAAGAATCTTGTCAACATTAGCTTGCGAAGCATTTTTTTGCAATAATTCCAGTTCTTTTATGGCTTCATAAATGCCCTGGTTTAGTTCCTTTTGTTCAGCATCCCAATACAAAACTTCACAAACTTTCGCAAGACGCATTGCGCTGGCGGCTGCAACTTGCTTCCAATTGATGCCGGCAGCCGATTTGAGGTCAAAGCAGCCGCAGAAACAACGTAGGGCGCACAAACAAGATGCTAGTGCAGCATAATATTGTTCCCTTTCATCACGTGCTGTTTCTTTCAATTGTATTCCAGCGTCCACAAAGTATACAAAGCCGCTGAACTGATTTATCACTTCAGGATCGACAAGCACTTGGGCATCCAGGCACCATAAAAATTTCGTCAGAATTGAAGGATCTGAACACTCAACCTCAGATAATGCGTCTATGGTTGAATGTGGAGATGGCCATAAACATCGCATGATGGTCGATAGGTTTGAACTGCGATTCAATTTCAAACCAGTCGAATTCTTCCACGCATTCCACGCTTCAGCAATTTTGGTTTCTTCAGCAGCAGAGTCATGTTCTTCCAACCAATTTGTGGCGGAAAATCGCGCCACTTGATGAGCAGTCGCCCAGTCTTCGACTTTTATAGCTAACTGCAGTGAAGCATCGAGTGCTTTATTGAAACATCTGCGTATATTGGTCAAATGTTCTGGCTTAATAGCCTCGGGCGATGCATTTTCTTCAGACAAAAGTAATTTTTGAAGTTCAGAGACTTCCTCAGTAGTTATATTAGTCGCAGTCATTTCATTGCTAGGAACTGTAGCAATTAGCAAGAGCGCCTCAGAACAAAGCTGATTAATCAGAGTTTCCGGTATATTTTCGGAAAAATTTTCTGCGTACAGCAACATAAGTAGTGCAGCATCTTTGGCGCGTAAAAAATCTTTCAGCTCAAACCAAGTCTGTGCTGCATAAAATGCCATGTAAAGACGAATCAATACATCTGGTTCGAATTCAATAAGTGCTTCTTGGGCTGCAGCGGCTTCATGTTTGGCTTCGGTGGCTGCACGTCTGGCTGTGATGAATTTTGCATTTATCTCTAATTTTGGCGTATAATTTGCTCTGTAACGTCGGTATGTCTCAATGCGATTCAAGGTCGGATTGCTGGAATACGACAATAGCAAACCAATTACGATTGCATATTGTTCCAGGCGGGCCAATACTGGGTAGTGGCGAATGTAATCCGTGTAGTGTGTGGCAAAATCCTGCAGAAATGGTCCTTGTTCCAAACAGCATTCAGATTTCTCATCATAATAGATATTTCCGAACCAATCGGAGTAGATACCACGCATTCCTATCTGCAACAAAGGTCCATCAACTGTAATTTTTGCCCCTGTGCTATTTAAGCGTGCTTTGACCGAAGAGTTCATTTGAAATGTAGGATATGGTGTAACTGTTCGAAATTTAGAGTATATGCTGTAAGCTCGATTGCTGATCGAGTCGTTTTCTCGATGTGCAGCAATCAACATTCTGCAGCGCACATCTAGTGGATTTTCATAGGTCGAGATAGAGGCTGTTTTGGTACCAGTTGCGTAGTCAATGCCATATGCGAGATCGCACAGTAAGTAATCGGCCTCTGTCAGCGTCGTTTCAATCTGTTTTGCTCCCTCCATTGTGGAAACAACTCCATCTAAGACATGATATTCTCTGTCGAGTAAAAATATGATTCCGTTTTTGGTTGTTTTATTCACAGCCGCTTCAAGACATAAGAGCTCCTGCACCGTAAGATCAGCGGGGGTGTATCTATAAGCGCCTTTTGATGTCTGAACGAGAACGCTGCGTGTACTAGGCTCTATGTTGACAGATTTAACAACCGTTTGACTAATGAGCCAAAAATCGGATGACAACTGCAACGGACGGCATAGTTCTATGCTGCCTGGCTTAAGATAATGTATGTACTGACTGTATTTAATGCCACGATCGTTTTGAAAGTGTCGTGAATGCTTTTCCTGTTCTAAACGAAAGGAACTGCTAGTCCATCTGCGATTTATCATTTGCTGATGATGTTCTCGAATTTGATGCTGGCTTTCCTTCGTATTTTTATCAATGGAATTTTCTCTTGTGAATTCCTCCACCCATAGAGGAGTCTTGTTCAGTCTGCCTCTTTGACCATATTTATCCTGTAACTTGTGCAAGCTGGACAGTTGCAATTTGGAATGCATAAAACTGAAACCTTTTTCTGCTTCAAACCCACGTGCATGGGCTAATTCAATTCCAGGTGGGCGACGGATGGTACATCTTTTACCACTTTCAACAGCATTGATTTCCTGGCGAATCCAGCCTCGCTCAGCTCTTCCAAACTTAGGATCATTTAATAATTCATGTGCCTGGTCTTGGCTCTGCACTGGACCAATGTCTTCTAAGGCTAAAACGGATGAAGTTTATTATTATTTTATGGTTATTAAGTCACATCTGTTTATATTTCACCCGTAACTTAATTTAAAAGCACCTGTCATGATTATTTTGGTTTACTATTGCATCTTCTACCAAAATAGGAATTAAAATGTATATAAAATATATTTTAAATTAATAATTTATCCTTTTATGAATAGATTTTGTGCTTTCGATTGCTAACATTATTGAAAATTTATCAAAATTCAATCCTGCTATCCAATCGTAGCCGTAATCTACTGGAAGCGTTTTGGTTGGATAGACGACAATTTCAGATCAAGGAAAAATATTTTTGAATTCCGCAACTGCTTGCTGCACTACCTCAATACCCCAATAAAGAACAATTTTCTTTGATTCGCTCTAGCTATTTATAGCTGACGTTCGATAAGTTCAGTTATATTTTAAGGCTGCTTTAAGAGCACTTCTGTGCTAAAAATGTTGACTAACATTGGTTTATCATACGATTAGTGTCACTACACTAGAAAGATAGATTTCTTGAGCGTTGCATTGAAAATTTTCCCAATGACGTCGAATGATATTCTTTAGTAAATAAAGACGACTTAAAACGAAATGACGACGCAAAACACTATGTACATTTTAGCTTCATGATTGCTGTTGCAATCTTTACACTCTAAAACAGAGTTCTAAGCTGAGAACACCATGTTTTACTTTTAAAAATCATTGTTTCGTCCTCATTCTGTGAACAAGGGAAGTTAGAATCGAGGAAGCAGCAAGCGGGAGAACAGGGGATGAATTGGGTGCTTGAGCATTCCCTCTTTCGATAAAAACCTCTCTCTAAATGTTTAATTTCCCCTATTTCAAGATCTGAGCGCTCCTTCGACGGACCTGAACATCCAGCTTCTTTAATACAAACACTATTTTTAAAAAATTCAAAAAATATTTTGGCTATACTTTTTCGTAGTATCCTGTAATTTATATTCATTAGTACTCTATAAATAAATAACAGTTTTTTGCTTAGGTCTTTGGTCGCGATACATGGTTTCCCGTTTCACAATAAAAGTGCCAATAATATCTAGAACAAAATAAAGAATTCAAGTTTGTTTCAGCTGCAACTTGATATTATTACAGAATTCATGTTTTTCACCACAAAGGGATCATAAAATGTTAACTTTACAATACTGGGTTCAGACAATATTTTCAACTCTATCGATACTACAGCTCAAAGCCAACGACAGAATTTTTTATTCTTTTGAAAAAACGAAAGTATGTTTGTTGCTATAAAAGATTGTCATATATTTATATCAGTTTATATTTATCTTCTAGTCAGCATGAGTTATGTTATTTGGTGAGTCAGAATAGCTACAAACATAGGCTGTAAATATACCTTTTAAAGTTCACTTTTTAACGATACGTTTGCGAATTCAACGATACTAATCATTAAACAGTGATAAGAAGGTTGGAGCATACGGGAGTCATGTCCTTTCGCGTAGGATTGAATATTCAATCAACAGTGATACGCGACATCTCACCAAGTTCAAGGTTGAACCGTTTAACAGAAAGCAGAAGCTTATCCAAAGAAAACTCAAGCTTTTATGGAATTAGAAACGAATCCATTATGGACAGTATTTGATAAAGTTATTCATTTACTCAATGATCTTTGCTCGAAAAAACATATTCTAGCATGGCAACTCGATAAAATAATGCCAAAACGAAAATATATATTGAATTAGCTTTCTTATATTTTATTGCTAAACCACATAAAGTAAACTTGATATTCGTTTTTGTTTTCTATCATATCCCTATTGATTTTTGTCTGTTCAAAACTAGGAAGGAACACTATTAAGACTAATTGTATCATCCATGAATACGCCAACAACTGGAATTTCAAAAGTTTTAGACAAATTACTTCGACCATTATTATTTGATAAACATGTACGTTCAACTACGATTATTGATGGAGTGGATTTAATTCGTCGATTAGAAACATATGCTGCCAATGGTTATCGTAAACCAACAACTTGTCTATGTACATTGGATATAACAGATCTATATACAATGTTACCACAAGAAGAATCATTGAATGTTCTTATGGAATTTCTTCATTATTCTGGTTATCAAAAAGTAAAAGGTATTCCATGTGATGCTATTCGGAAATCAGCTCATCTTGTTATTACAGAAAATCTATTCATCTATGAGAAAAATTTCTATAAACAAATTATTGGAGGTGCAATGGGATCAGCATTTATTTTAAGATTAGCTAATATTTTCATGTGGAAATTGGAAAAAGAACTTGTTCATCGACAAGAAGCATCGAATGAAATCTATGACAGGTAGGTTTCTTTCTTCTATAAAAATGTCGTTTCCATGCAATATTATAATTTATCACATTTCTAGATATATTGATGATATTTTCTTTATCTCAAATCAATCGTTGGATATAATCAACGAAATGTTAGATGAAGCGAATAATTTCCATTCGAATATTAAATTAGTTCGTCAAATTGGCACAAATCTTCCATTTCTTCATGTGTACATAGAAAATAAGAATGGTACACTTACAACATCAGTATATCACAAAGAGGCACCCGAACCTCATATAGTACCATTCAAATCCGATCATCCACGACATGTTTTCAAAAATATTATTGAAACAGCTCTTCTTCGTGCAATGCGATATTCGTCAACATTAGATATTTTTCATCAAGAAAGACGTTCCATTCAACTTATGTTACTTTATAATGGGTTAATTTTACATGACAATTTCTTCTTCTTCTTACATATAGTTATCTACCTAGATTCATCCATGCTTGATTCAAAGAGTTTCTTACGAAATATACATCTTCGTTAACTTCCACGATTATGCCATGGATCGAGAATGAAAATCAATTTTTTACAATACGAACTGAACAACTGACACAACAAACCCTTGTCGAACAACAATTACTAATCGGAGTTGCTAACATTATTGAAAAAGATCAGAATGAACAAGTCAAAGATCAAATCATTCAAGATAAATTACAAAACGAAGAGAAATAGAACAAATGTCTTATTCTTCATTATAGATATGAACAAAGTCTTGCAAATTATAAGGAAGATGTTCATCGTGTATGGAATGAGGTATTCAATAAAACATCGATTATGGCTACCAAACTTATTGGCAATCGTAATAATTGCAATACTGCAGAAGAATTAGTATCTTAGCGTCCACCTATGCCATTACCTTCAACAAACAAAAACCAATAAACAAAACTATACATTAGTTCTTCTCATACTGCTAATAGATTAACCATCCAAATGAAAATAAAATATGATTTTTCGATTTCTCTTTCTATTTTCTTGTTTATATTTTCATTTTTGAATTGAAAAAAAACAATACAACGTCTCTCTCCCTAATATATAAACTTCACCCTTTCACTTTATAGATCCATTTAATATGTACATCATTTAATAGCACCATATTGAATAATGAAATTATTAATGAGACTAAGCTATTCAACATTTTTATTGATTTATTAAAATCAACTAGTGCACTAGTTGATTTTAATAAATCAATAAAAATGTTAAATAACTTAGTCTCATTAATAATTTCAAGATTCATTTAATTATCTTTTCCATTCAACGGCGAACAATCAAAAAGAAGCAAATAAAGTCATTCAAAATTATGAACCTTCCATTCAAAATACCAGTTGTAAGTAGAACCGAGAACATAAAAAATCTCATCTGTAATTCTAATAACATCTGTTTTTTTTCTCATCAGTTCTTCAAAATGTACTCAGAAAGCAACCGACCGACGCAAATCAGTCTCAAGATTAACAACATCATTAAGTTCAATATTCCTAGTAAAATACCACCAACGCATGGTCATCAAGGAGTCAATACCAACATGAACGCAAACATTCATGTGAACAGCGAAAATCAAAATTCTGACAACAATACAGAAAACGAATCCAATGAGAATGACGACAATGAAACTCAAAGTAGTCAACAAAGTGAAACAGAAGTGAGCAACTCTGAACCTCTTACCCCACCTACCATGGAACACAATAAGGAAGATCAACATGATAAAGTCTAAAGAAAACGTCATCCCATCCAAATAAATACTAAAGATGGCTTACGTATCACTGCTGCGTTAAGAGTCAGTTGTTGTGCAGATATCTGATCAGCAAAAGTAACCCGATGGGAGTTGCGTAGCTAAAAACAAGTGTGCAAACTGTGAATTCAAAAATAAGATGGATATAATTAAATATATAATAAAAAATGAAACTGAAATTTGCTTGTTTTGAGTCACTTACATAACAACTCTCTAGTTATTCTAGGGTTTCAATAGCAGAAATCAATTTTCATAAGAATTATTTTCAGTCAAAAATCGAAACAAACCATACTTTAGATGGTCTCTGTTCATCTAAGCTGTTTAACTGTCTGGCGTCAATATTTGCTTCATGATCAGGCTTCAAGTCTTCCGTCGCTGTTGCTGTTGTAGATCTAAAAAGAAATCACCAAATAATTCTTTTGCTCTACAACAAGCCAGCCAAATGGTAAAGCAATGTTATTGGAGAGAGAGAATATTTTTAGAGCGAACTTCTTTTTCTCGATGACAGACTTACTTGATAACATGTGGTTGTTCTTGTTTTACTACGAGTAATACATCTGAATGTTCAGTACCTCGACGATTTAACAAGTGATTTTGCAGACGATTGCCATGATTTTCATATCGCTGATAATCTTAAATCATTATATAGGAACTATTTGTTCAAAATTGTTCATCGTACGTTTACCATCATAATCGGAAGACATTATCAACTCTTGTTCATCACTTTTATTCGAGTCTGATTTGTTCAGCGAAGTTCTTTTTATGTTGTAAACTGCACCATGATCATCAGTTTCGATGTGGTGATTTTTGTCAGATACAAGTACACGACTGGTATTGTTGACTTCATCAATGCCTTTTTAAAAGAAAAGGAATGAATGAGAAGTCAAAATGAAAATGTATAAAGTGAATAGCACACATACTACCTTCGTCTTTCGAGGCGCGCGGATCCGGTTGATCTTGATCTAAAACAGTTCTTTTACTATGTCTGAAAGAAAGACACGATGAAAGCTTTGCGTCGTCCTAGTTTTCAAAGTAGAATAAATCTATTTCAACTTACGTTCCAATAATAGGCCTTTTATGTCCAACATATAATGTAATCTTTTTGCTTTCTTTACATGCTAACTCGATATTTTTTTTTGCCATATCATGCGTAACAAATCGTAAATCGTAAGTGTTATACTAGTAAAAAGAAGAATTAGAAAGACAATATAACATATAAAACAAATAGAACACCATTTATCTTACCATTGATGAAATTCGTAATAATCGATCACCTATTTCTAATTGTCTATTAGTTTGATGCTGACCTATTTCCATAATAAATATACCATGATCACTTCAATAGCGAAATAGTAAAAGATTTTAGGTGAGAAGAAATAAAGATGTCAGTAGTATTTACTCTTGAAAACATTCCTGTCCAATACCACCTGCAATAGAAATGCCTAATTTTCCATGATGCTCTAGGTCGATCTCTTCACTATTCGATGGTGACAGACGACGTATCAGCTGAATAGATTGATAGAAAAGAAATTTTAATGAAATATTTTATACATTCATCTTGTAAATCTCACCAATTTAACTGTCGGTCCTGCTTTTCTCAGTATATTAATAGCTTGTTGATATTTAATATTCGTAAAATCAATATTATTCACATACAATATTATGTCATATAATCTAAAGTGCTGGATTATTTATTAAAATAATAAGTTGACAGAAAGTAAACTTGCTTACTTTAATCGTTTATCTCTATGTGCAAGACTGTTTTCATGTATATTTTTAACAATAATAGATGTAAAATTATGATGAAGAAAAGGTTTATCAATACCGCCGGCAATGGTAAATCCCAATACTGTATCACCTCTTGTTGGCTTTGAAAAAACAGAGCAAAATAAAGATCCAAATAAACACATGAAAAAAAGTGTTACAAACTCTTTCAAGAGTAATTTCGAGTTCTTGCCAATGTTCTCTGTAATTGAATTGTCTAATATCAGTCATGACAAGTGATCAAAATTGTTTTTTGTTTATGCTTATCTTATGTAAAGGTATAACGAATATTAACAAGAGTGTGAGTATAATCAGATATCTGTCGAAAGAAAAGCAAAGTTTCAACAAAGTGAAAAAAGAGACGAACAAAAGAAAAAGTTTTATTTACTCAAGATAACAAGGAACTCTCTTTGCTTGACGTAGAATCGACCGAATATGAAAAAGAAAAAAAATCCAGTGTGTGTTGACCATCTGCATTTTATTCTTTCTAGAAATTTATCGATCCTCGAAGTGTGAGTGAAGGGTAGAATAAAGTACGTACGTGATAGTATGAGGATTCAGGGTGATGTATGGGTGAGAACTTGTGAAGAAGACCTTACCTTTACATGTATAAGTATCCACACCTGTAAGATTTTTCTTCCTGTGAGGATATCAACACAACTGTGAAAATTTTTTTAACCACCCATGCTTGTTCGTTTTCTTTCTGCTTTGCTCTTTGTTACCTATCTCTACCAAAATGAATAATGTTATTAAAAAAACCAACCATTTTTCTGTATAATAATTTCTACTCTGGCACGAACTCAAAATTTGTTCACCGTTACTTGTTTAATAACAAATGCGGATGTCGGTGTCAGTATGTCTAGTATGGAGAAGAGTCTTCTACATAAAATCTCATTCTTATGTTGGCTCACGTACAACTCCAAAATCGCATACACACACGTACACACCCTCTAGCACTTACATGTGGCTTGGATAATTTGATAGAAGAAACGAAAAATGAAGCGATCGTGGTTGAGGATGTGAGTGTGGATGCGGGTGTGACGGGTGTGGGTGTTAGAGCCCGTTGGGTAGGACCCGGATCCGCCTGGATCCGGGTCTGAAGAAAACTTTGATGCATAAAATGTACTGTGAATTTTTTTCAAGTTTTGTTCATTTTATGAAGAAGAAGAAATCGAATGTACTTAGAAAATACATAAAAAAATAACAAAACACTTGTCAACTATATTATATAAACTGATTTATCATTGTGTTTGGGTTTAAAAAATTTAAGCAACCAGATCCGGATCGGGTTCGGGTCTGACATTTTCTAAACAAGCGGGTCCGGGTCCAGGTCCGGGTCCGGGTCCGGGTATAAAAAATTTTGAATAATCGGGTCCGGGTCGGGTTTCGGGTGCAAAACTCGTGGACTCGACGGGCTCTAGTGGGTGTGGGTGTGGGTGTAAATAGGATGTGGGGTAGATGTGGGTGTGGGTATGGGTACGGCTTTTCTTTTCAGCCACGTCCACACTGAAATCCTTACACAAATGTTTCTCGCTGTTAACGATTCACTCATTCTTCTTCATGGGCAAACTTGCGACGCATGAAAGCATCCTCGTTATTCCTTATCTTATGAAATTACGACTTACATTATTTTGATACTTTTATCTTAATATCGACAATCGCGAAAAGAATATGAATAGAATACGACACGAACGCAGAAAGCTAATCATGTAAATCGTAGACAAAATTCTACAAGAAAGAATCATTAAATCAATGAGACTGTGTACGATACATACAGGTAAATACACTGGATAGATCTCTGACTAAGGGTGGGTGTGGGATGTGAGTGTGCGTGTGGGTGTGTGTTGGTGGGGTGTGGGTGTGGGGTGTGGGTGTGCGTGTGGGTGTGTGTGGGTG
>CAJNOP010004009.1:0-11408 GCA_905250075.1 Rotaria sp. Silwood1 | reverse complement strand
ATATCGAACGTTCTTCGATGATCATTCTAAAATAGCAGGTAGAACACACTGGCATCTCACCAACATTTTGTCAAAAAAGAGGAAAAAAAAAGGTCCAGCATCCTTGAAAAAAAGTCGATTTTTAATAAAAACGAAGAGAAAAAGAGGCATACAGTTTTCGTCGGAAGAAAACTAAAACACACTGACACAATAGTACTATAAATCCGACAATACCTGCATGTTATCAGTATAGGTTGAATATGACTTGAAAGAGTAAAAAAGAAATAAAGCTTCTAATTGTCCATAGAGATTATTGTGCGACTGCTTATGTATGCATTAGAAAACGGTAAACATTAGAAAAAAGTCTATTCTATTTACGTAGTATCTGACAATGATATTACTCTGTCTGAGTAAGTAGGCACACAGAAATAGAAACGATCAGAATTCATTAGATATCGTTTTGGCTTTTTGTTCCCTTTTTCGGATGGCTGCGCATGTGAAAACGGTATTTTTTCATTTTTTTTCAAATTTCAGCAGTTCTTCCGTGATTTTGACCATTTTTCGCAATTCAGTTTCATTTTTTTCATTTCCCAGCGTAAATTAATACGTTGGTTGCAAGGACACCCTACAGCGGGTTTGTGAGAAATTGTTTGATCCTGTGCTATCGAAAACGCTTGATTTTTCACAGCGGAAAATGTTCATCTCCTTGCGTTCTGTAGAAAACGACATATATGTATTGGGTAGATTGTACGATCTCCTGCTTTTTTATTATTGGGGCGCATCTGTTTGTTGCTTTCTCATTCCATCATATCCGATTTCTTCCAAGTATCATCAAGCCGTGGTCAATATTTACCTATGTCAAACAGACACGCTCGTAATCGGAGAGATACTGCGTTTCACATGGCTCAGTATTGCGATCGTATAATTCCTTGATCTTATGCGCAGAAATACGATCGTTTATGGACAAGCAAAGCTCGTCTACAGTTTTCGTTTTCTGCATTTCTTCGTATACTATTATATTTCTCTATGTACCATTTGAAGACATACGATCGTCCAAATTGTGATCGTATACAGAGAAACACAGGAAGAGTGAAGTTGCTTCATTTTGACAGTAAATCAATCGCATAACGTAAGCTAGCAGCATGTCACAGGAGCTGTAATCAATCCAGCAATTTTGAAGGATCAAATATTGCCGGACACAACATAAAATATTTTATCGGTATTTAATACAGAGAAATCTTCAACTTATGACATCATGCTGTCGGTGGCTATCTTGCCGAAGAAATCCTATCGGATCTGACAGGATTTTAGGATATATTTAGCCAACCTGGAAACTTCTTCTCTCTTTGACGCATGCATTACGCTACGAGTTAGCCATTCCTTGTTAGATTCACATCATAAGCTTCCCTAGGGTCGAGAAAAACGGCCAAGAAAAGTGAGTGCAAGATTATGATTTTACATGTCAATCTAAACTAGAAAACTTGCCAGAGCCGTGAGAGAATGGCAAGTTCACATCTGAAATATAATTGAGTGACTTTACCTTCGCTATAGAGCTACTAGAATCGAGTCTCAATTAGAGGTATATAACATCGTTGAAGGTGATCATTATAAAATCATATATTTTAGCCTCAATTATACAACTCGACTGACAAGCATATCAGTTTATGTTATGATATCTTTTTATATGATATAGTAACATTAATCAACAAATTCATGCATATTTTCACCAACAACCTACTTTTTCGTGAGAAAAGAGAACACAAAAGCGGATTTTTCTGAAAAAAAGAGACTAAATGGAAGAATTTTAAAAGAAAACAGGAAAAAGAGGTGGAGTGGGATGTCAGAACACAGGGAAATCTCACTTCATTCGTGCTCGTCCGATTTCGATAGGTTTCCAGCACGTCGCCCGGTAGTAGATCTGGTCGAAATTTTACCTAGCAATCTCCAGAGTGATCCAATTGGGACTGGTTAAGAAATCAGCGATTTTCTAGAGAGAGTCGACCTGAATCTGGCGTAAGAAACATGTCGAAGTATTATGAAACCGATCGGTCCCGTAGCTTTTCAGCGTCTTTTCGATCTATTTTTGACTGTTTCTGCGGCCGAAACGATGGACCCGATATTGTATTATGAACAAAGTAGACAGGTATACATACATAGATTTATTCGAGATTTTTTGTTTAAAGATTTTCAATTCGAGATATCGAGACAGAGACATATTCATGATTACCTGTCTCTTTTCTTTATTTCACTTGTGAGATAATTATTTTCCTACTCATTTGACAGAGAAACGTCACAAGACTTCGTAAACTAACAGTGACAGTATTGTCTCTACAAGAGAAAGCTGTCTGACACTCTTCTGTTTAACCTGATTTCAAAAATTTTCTGATTTTTCTCCGAATTTTTTGGAAGTCTTCTGATTCGCTTCTGATTCTTCGAAAAAAAAACTTCCTGATTTTTCTCCTGATTTTCTAGAAAAAAATCTACTGATCAACTCCTGAATTTTTACAAAAAAACTCCTGATTTCTAAAATTTGGATTTGGCAACCCTGTTCCAGACTTCAGCAACCGTGCACAATTCAGATCCTATACAATTTTCTAATGCATTCATAATTATTCGAAAAGAAAACTATTTTTCAGTTTAGAAATAATGCATTAGGATGACAACTCGAAAGCACATACGTGAGTTCCATATGTCAGCTCGAAAGGAGCTGCTCTGGCAAGCTTTAGCACTTGTTTTCTTTATATACTTTTCCAGTTATTTGTGAAAAGAAAAATTCTACAACTGTTTCTTCCATTTTAATTTTCGTTTCCTCTTCATGAAATCAAAGAAGACCATGACAATCTTCATTGGGCTTGACCTTGGAAATAATAAAAATGTCTATAAAAAAATTAGAAATAAAATATTGTCTCTTTATTGGGCACAAAACTAGATTTAACTAAAAAATTTAAGAGTAAATAATGCAAAAAAGATAAGTTAGTGATCAAATTTTCGGTATAAAAATGCATGTCTTATTTAACTTATGACAAAAAATATAAATGAAACAGGAAAGTGGCACTAGTTATCATGATACTTTTTCCTTTTCTTCGCTCTGAAACTAGCAGTAATGGCACGGATCCTTTTTGATAATTTGCATACATGATGATCTTCAGCCGCCAGAGAAGCACGGTCTTGAGTAGTGTTTATCAGTTATGAATGTTCACTGATAAGATAGAATTCGTGCCAAAAAAAAGAATCGTAATCGTCTGAAACAATTTTTACAGAAATTCAATGAACCGTCGGATGCAATTACCAAAGCCTACCGAAAGCAATGGCCTCAAAGTACGTCTGCAATGAATATTGTAGTTTAGTTCGAAGTTGCCACCCTAATTAAGAATATGATCGAACTGGCAATACACTCTAAAGCTAAGATGCCAACTGAGGACAAATATCGAACGCAAGTGTTATAAAGATGAGTACTGCTACATGAAAAGCTTTGGAATGGTACAGAACAATGAGTAATAACTGAACGACAATTTTGGCTTGACAGAGCCATTATTAAATAGAACCGATCTGACAGATCTTGATATTAAGCTCGAAGTAGATAATGTAACTTATTCTGTCGTTTGAGAATGTAAGTTTTGTCGAAAGCTGACTTCCCACCAAGACAAATAACAGAATGATGCTTTGAACTGCAACTTAAAGGAAAATAACGACCGGAAAAGAAATCTGAATCAAAGTATAAGGATACACACGACGATGGTATCCAAGGCAACCGTCAAAAGTGACTTTCTAGTTACTGTGAGGATCAGAAACGATCCCAATGATGAGACTTCATCGAAATGTCGATTTTTGAGGAGAAATATGTATATGGGCAAGCAATTCTTCCAAAAATGGCAGTGGACACCAATATCTTCTGTCATAGGCAGAAGGGACCGTTGATCTCCGTTTTAACAGGATCGATGATATAAATCAGTGTAATATTGCTTGTGAAGCCTGTATATTTTACCTATCCTGTGCAACGATAGGAAGAAAAATAAAAATAAAACCATGATAGTTGTTACATAGTGCTCCACTTCTGCCCTCTTCAGTCCAACTATTGTACATATGTTCTTGTTCTTTTCTTTTTCTATTCATCTGTTACATGTATGCTCTTTTTTGACTTACTCACTTTTCCTAACTGACGTCTTTGTTGAGTAAGAAGAGCCATTGTCCTATTCTTTCTATTCTTCATTTTCTACACAGAGAAACGTTGTTTCTAGACTTCTTCTCTAGTCCGTCTATTGTCTCTCCTAGGTATATATACTTGCTGTTTTCTTCAATAAAAGATCAGTTATTCATTCATCCAAAAAGTGATATATATGTAACTATAGTATGCATATTTTTTCAACCATCGATTAACTTTACCTCTCTTCATTATTCAAGCTGTCTAATCGATAAGTGAAAGAACAAGCAAAAGAATAACAACATTTTTACGAGAAAAAATCCAGTATGTCTCAATAATATATGATCATGCTTTATCCCACGTCTACGGTTGATTGCACGCAAGCCAAATATTTTTTCGATATGTATAGAAGTAATATAATGCTTTCATTTTCTTTATTAAAAAATATCGATACATTACCAACGTGTTGCATTCGTTATTATAATATACATCGCATTAATACAAGAAGCAGACGTAAGTCTTTGGATATTGCAGTATCCTCGTAAGTCTTTTTACTCTATCAGTATTCAAAAGATTTTTTTATTTTTAAATGATAACAGTAATTAAGTATAGTTTATGTGAGCTTTATATTGTGTCTAAATTTATGGAAAGAAGAAAATGAAAGTGAATATTGGCAAATTTTGCGAATTTTATGAAAATAGTGATGAAGTTAGTGACTTTTTTCTCGTTAATATAGGTCGCTTGTGGCTATTAGAGGATTTAATGAAAAGGATAGCAACTGATATGCCACTGAAATCGGTCCTGATTATTCGATAGTTATAAGAAACCCTTGGTGATTTGTATCCGTTCTAATATGATTCTGACGGACACCGGAACTATTTGTTGTACATAGGTAGCTATTGGAATGTCTTGAAAAACGGCAAAGACAAGCAGATTAGGAACATCTCGACAATAATCTTCACAACTTTAAACGATCGAAGTGATTCGTGCCTTCAAACCTTACATACTTGTCATAAAAATACCATTGAGATTTCACCAAGAGGTGCTTCCCATGTCAAATCTTCGTATCTCTGCAGATTTCAAAGGCATAATAAAAGCCAGCTATGTTCAAGGAAAGACAATAGTGTGTTTTGAAACGATAAGAGAATTAAAAAAAATTGGGCAGATATTCTAACAATTTTCCAATAGAACTGATTTTGAGAGCGTATTTCTTCTACTTCTTTCATATGTTTATATTTGTGCTTTGAGGAAATTTATCCACATATAGGGCAAGATCTTAAACTGGGATATGCCAATAAATTGTTATTTATTATTATCATTATTAATAGTCAATTTTTTAATCTTGTGTATGCTTGAAGAATCTCCAGCTCCTGTAATTTTCAGTTATGATAACTCGAAGAAAATAATAAAAAATTGATGTATAAAAATGAAACCATATGTTTTATGTTAAATGAATAATAAACAAACTGTTATTATAAGTGCTCTCATGTAAAACAAATCATTAAGGATTCATATTGCAACCATTCTGCAGATTTCGCTCATGAAAGATAAATCTAAAAGCTATGCTTTTTTGTGAGAATGCTGCACTAATATTTAATGAGAAATTTCAATAAAACTCTGATTTTCCAGTTACAGTAGGAAATTGAAGAAATCAGAAATAGTTCATAATGACGCTTTGGTTTAGAAATTGTGATCGAGAATTCTCGTGCTACAGATCTAATAGTTTTTCAAATTAAGTCGAATTTGAGATTATATGAAGTCTACATAAAAAAGGATGACATTATGGAGAAATGGAATCAAAAACATAACAGTGGCTAGCCGTGAGAAGTACCTCGAAAGATCCCCGACAAACAAGTAGCTGGTGCACTAAAAAGTCCCTTAAAGAGACGCTTCAAGCGGTTTGTATTCATCAAACAAACATCAGCAATCTTGGTCTAATAAGTTTGAATAAGGAGTTGCAATTGCTGAGAACTGAGACATATTTTGAAATAAAGTGTGAGAACGCTTTTTCTGCACGTGCACAATATTTCAATATTAGATTTGGCGGAAAACGTCAGTCAGAGTTTTTTTATTCACGGTATCAAAAGTAGATATAAATGAAATAAACGGAAGTTTTTCTGCTTTTATGTGTTCTTGTCTGTACTCATTCAAATGTCGAAATGTATACGGATATATTCAAATTACTTATCGAATCTGACGGTTACTTTGAGTAGGAGTCTTTTTCAAGTATGGAAGTACGATTGAAGATTGATCTAGAATGATTCATTTTAACCCAGGAGCTCAATTGAACCCGTATTTTTGTAGCGCACATCCGAGTAAAAAGATATTGTTGGCTAATGTTTCGATAATCCAATGAATTTCTAGTAGAAATTTCAAGTAGTATGGTCCTGTTTTACAATAGTGTCGTGAATGCGCTTTGTTTCATGACCGCTGAGAAAATTGAACATAATTTGTTTTTTCTAGTGCATGTGGACATCGCCGCCATAGTGTAGTTCCTTGATGCATTAAGTATCAATGTAAAAATATCAATTTGATTAGGTGTATTTGTGATAAAAATGTTCACTCTGACCCACATACAACTGTGCACAACGAGATTGACGCTAATATCAGCGCACACACATCTATCCACTCTTTTGACACGCTAGATACTAGTTGTTTTGAAGGCTGTGAAACAGCATAAAACATCAAAGAGTCGAAAATATTGTTGAGGGTCGCGCGAGTCATACAGACGAGCGTTACCTGTTAGATAAGTTTGTCTTTAAAAATTTTATTGGAGTATTTTACAAAAAACAGATCAGAAAAATCTGGAACATATAATTCGATGCGTCCTCATCTCCCCCACCTTTCTAACCGCGGAAACCGCACTATTTTACCTTGTTTTTATCAATAGTTATTCAATAAAGCTTGTCAGCACAACTCTTTTGAAGCTGAGATGTGAAACTCACGTATATCCTTCCAAGTTGTTATCCTAGTGCATTCCTTGTAAACAAAAAAAGGACGTTTTTTTTTAAATTTATGAATGCATCAGAATATTTTATAGAAACTAAGTCATTTTGTGCGCGGTTGCTGATGTCTGTAATGAAGAGGTGTCTATAATTGGGGTATATCTTTAATGTTTTCTTCACTGTTGCTATGTGTATGCAATGGAGTGGAGGAGAGAAAGCCGGAAAGCCTTGATCTTAAAACTTACACTCACTATTTTCTTCGAAACTATACGTGAATTTCACAAAATATTTACTCCTACTTTTCAAAATGAGTACTAATAGAAGCAGCATCTATGATTACGAGACACTTATTGTATGTCTATCATTAGGATATTATTTCAGGTATTATCATATCGTATATAAAGATAGAGCTTTTTTTCTATAAGACTATATAGAAAGAAAGTTTCACTACGGTATACCTGATTTTAGCAAATTTTTATGTACGAGCAACATAAGTGTAGAATTAATATCTGTTTACCAAGACTACATACGAAATAACTTTACCTGACGCAAGATACCTCATTTAACGTAGTTTTTAATGCTGATTTTTATTGTTGATCGTAAAATATAAGACCAAATAGTTGAATAATGTAAAATCTCTACTACTAAAAATATAGAACAGCAACATTTTTTTGTTTTTCTTCATATTTTCATAGGAAATGACATATCCATAAAAGTTATTTATATGGGTCCATAGAGTTAAAGATCTTCTATCAATTTGTATATCGGGCTTTCTGTATGAATTTCATTTTTGAATGAGAAGATAAGCAAATATTTTCGCATGTTTTAGCTATTGAGCGGAAAGGAGTAGCTGATGAGATTCCAGTAAAAATAATTTAAATTTACCTTGAAAAGTGGATGACTTTGAAGATTTTCCAATGTTACACACGAATCTAGAGTTGACATTTTAATTAAAAAAATATTTAGATTCATATTCGCCAAAATAATGAAAATAATTACATTTGAAGTCGGAAAAAATAATCAAAAATGCATAGTTTCTTTTTTTGTGAATTTTTCTATAATTGTACGATCAATGACAGACTTTTTGATAATCGAAATGATCAGCGTAAAAATTTCTATCCAATGATGCCATTTGAAGACCAATCGGCGATCACACATGTAATGCCAGGAGGAACTCCATAGAATTACTCAAATATTTTATAGAATGTGAATCAATGAAAAATTTAGTTGGCGATATAGATCTCACTTGAGTCGGCTGTTATTGTCAAGTCATGAGGAGTATCAAGTTAAAAAAAAATTTACATCAAGACCAATTCATTTTTGATATGATTTATCCAACATTTGAGCTGAAAAATGCGATGCACTATATATAGCAGTTCTTTTCTATTTCCAATAGTTTTTAATCATACATTTTTAAGGGAAGCCAAAAAATTATCGCTGAAATATAGCAGAAATATGAGAGTAAGAAAGTTTCTTATCAATCATGTTAGATGTTTTGTCTGTATGAACAATTAGTGACTGTCATACTTTGTTAATGCTGCTTGAGAACAGCTTGCCGATTGATGTGTGAAAACTTGCTTTATGACTGGTCTACAGTTCTTTGGTCGCTTTAGAAACTTTATCATATTCATATATATCCGTTGACTTTTTCTTTAATTTTTGTTCATTTAACTATATGCGAGAGTAGTAGGTCCATAGCAGAGATTGGCGAGTCAACCAAAACTGCGACTCGCCACCGCCTAGCAATACTAACAAGTTATCCATTGCTGCCTCGCCTCGTCTCGCCTACGGTCTATTTAAAAACGGTTTTTTTTGAGGAAGTTCTTCGACCAACCAGAATAATCACTATCTATCTTATTTCTTTTGATCAAGTTAAGTACATTTCATACATATATACCCCTGGAAAGAATCAACGTTCCTCTGTATTTTGAGGATATTGTTATCAAATGAACATATTTTATGAAAAGTAAGGACATATTCTGAAAGCCCGGAAATTTTATATCAGCCTGTATATTTGCATTTTCGTTTGAAGATATATATTACCAAAAACATTGAGTGCAACGAAGGTACCCTCATGTCTAGAGTTTAGACATCGGCGTGACCAACAATTTTTGGTCACGGTCACGGTCGTGCTATGACCGTGACCGTGACCGTGACCGTGAGTCACGGAAATTCTATGGTTTGTATAAGTATCATATCTTTCTGTCGCCTGTGTACATATGTATTATACAGATAGGCCTGTTTTACACTACGCAGTGATGGATTTATGAGGGAAACAACAAGGCAATCGCCGTCTCACCCCCTTTCGAGACAATTTCTTCGGTTTATCTCGACAAAAAACGAAAAATGAGTTGATACTCTGTTGGATAATCCCTAAAAAGGGATTTTTACCCAAAATCGCCCTAGTCGTTGAAAATCCTAGATACTCCACTCATAGGCGGCGGAGCCATTAGGCTTAGGTAGGCCCAACCCTACCCTAGATTGGAGTAGGGTAGGGTTTGGTAGGCTTAAAAGAAAACAAATCAAGGCTTTTGTAGATTCGATAAAATATAAATGTTTTCTCTTATTGTTTACTTTTCAGATTTTTTTGACACAAGGTGTATTTTTTGAAAATCAGTCCATGTTTTTGTTACTGCTAAACTGTGCCCAATGAGATATTTATTGAATTTCGTTAGCATCTGTACTGATATGGAAATCTTTTCTCTTAAGATAAAAGAATTGAATAGTTTTCTTGCGAACTTCTACTTAAAATAATTTTTAAATTTTAAATATTTGAATAATGTTACTTCTTTCGTATAGTGATATCAGCTAAACAAAATCCGAATAGATTTTTCTTTCAACATTAATCACAGTCCAAGTATAATTTTGATGAAAGTTCATTTTTTGTTGGAATTTGATCGAAGAGTTCCACTGATACTAAAGATGAACCAGAATTATGCAGAAAAATATTATAGTTAGAACTAACTAAATTCTCGCCATCAACTTGCTCGAGTATCTGTTTTGATTTTCTTGCAAAATATCAAGACAAGAAAGCGTCTTACGAAAATAAAAATCTAGGAAGAAAGCCTATAACGTTTACGATTATAAAAAATGAACAAAAACATTTTTCAACCGGTTCACATCCATATACATAAAAATTAGACTTGGCATTCGATTAAAACGGATTAAAAATTGATTATAATCATCCGATTTTTACACGTTTTTCATCATCCTTTAAACGATTTTAATAAAAAATAATCGAAAAAATCAAATTTTCGTAGATTATACGATCGATTCCGATTTAAACTTCATAAAAAACCAGAGTCCAAATGATGCAAACCGATGAAAATCGAGCGAAGACTTTTTAATTTATCACAAGGGAAAATCAATTAAAGTCTTATGATTTTAATCAACTTTAATCTGGTTTGAACTATTCATTTGCATGAGCAGATGTGGTTTTGCTAGAAAGTTGAGCCTACCCTAGACTGAAATCGCTTCGCCGCCTATGCTTTCACTGACACTACGAAAACGAATATTTATTTAATTCCGTTTTGAAACAGTGAGGAAGTGCAGCAGGACGATTGCACTTCATTCGAGAAGATTTTTTCAATTTTATCCAGTAAAAATGAACGAAAAAACCTCCATACTATTTCGAATGCATGTCAAAATATGTCTTTTTACGTGTGATTTCATCCCTTTCCAAAATCATAGATTCATCATTGTTTTAAAAGTGTATTAAGTTAATACAATTTTTAAAACCTCATTAAAGTTAAATCGTCATTCAAAATTAAGTTCGATTTGTGTGCTCCAATTGACCTTGACAAAGTGATACTTCATTATACATTTTGATTGATGCATTAACTTATAAGTGGAAACATCCGTCATTTTAATATGAAGTCACTACCATATTATTTTTTTTTAGTGTAGACGAGGTCATAAAACGCTGAGTAAAAGTTGTTTCTATTTATGAAAATTATAACATAATGGCTATTGGTGGTGTGAAAAAAAGAAAAGAAAGGGATTTACAAACAGATATAACAAAATATATCTGATTTTTTGATTGATTGTAGAATTTAAGTACTCTCGAAAAAAACTCTTCAAAGAAAATTTGTTGCAATTGATTGAATTCTCGCATGATATTAGAAAAATAGCCGTTATATGGCCATATTGAAAATTTATCGTGACCGACCGTGACCAGGCTCCAGTTACGGTCACGTCACGGTCACGACTTTTTTTAAGAAACTGGTCACGATCGTGATTCACGACCGTGACCGTGACCGTGAGTCACGGCAGTCACGGCGGTCACGCCGATGTCTACTAGAGTCCCACAGATTTGGTTTTGTCATTGTCGTCAAAATTAGTTT
>CAJNOP010004008.1:0-11412 GCA_905250075.1 Rotaria sp. Silwood1 | reverse complement strand
ATTCTTCTTCTCTTCTTCTTCTAGCAGAAGAAGGAACAAAAATATGTAACCAAATAGCGAACTATTCGAAAAAATGGAAACAACCAATTAATATGTCTAAAAAAGTAGCGCAGATTTTTCACACACAAGTGCAAAATCCAGTAATTGATGTTTTTATGGACGGTATGAAAGTAGAAGTAGTTAAAGAGTTTAAATATCTAAGTTTCATCTGGACAAAAAAGAAGTCCTTAAAACCAACAATCGATAAAACTCTTGAGAACATTTAAAGAACATTTAGTAAATTACGATGGATGAAAGGTGGTAAAACTGTCTCAGCAAACGTTTTGAGAAGATGCTTCTTTGCGTAGAGTTTTCCGTATTTTGCCTGGATATTTTCACTGTATCCATTCCTACCGAAAACCCAAAAGGAATTATTGCTAAGAAAGTTTAGAAACGTATTAAGACTAGTTCATAGCTGTCCTTTTGCCCGAGCAACAAACATTCTTCAAATAACAAATGAAGAATCTTTAGAATACTACATAAAACAATATATAAAGAAAAGATTAGAACGAATTGAAAAATCAGATTTAGGTCGGTCATCCTTCTACAATGATATATTTTATTGGGATTCATTTCGTAAAGATAAGAATGATCACCTGGGTCACTTCTTTCGAATGAAGCGAGTCAGACGCAAATGTGAATCATCAATTGCTACTTCTGAAATAGCTCGAATTTTTAGTTGAGTGAAATGCGACATGTGATTGTTTGTTTATTGTTTCGTGCTCTCAGTCCCCCGCTCTTTCAGCTCGCCTCTAATTTCCTTTTTTTCTTTTTCTCTCTTTTCTTTTTTTCTTTTTTCTCTTGTTCTCCTTAATTTTATTCTATTCTATTTTCATTTTTTGGGTTATTTACACGTATAATTCTATATATCACATTATATCTAACAAGCGTGGCATCTTATGGCTGTATTGGGCTTCCTTCTGCATGTTTAATAGCTCATTGCCGTGATAACCAAACAGCTGTAAATTCTTACGGTAATTACTGTAAGCACTTCCGAGTGTTACAATAAAGAGCGAAATTAAACAAAAACAGCACACTTCAAACTTTTGTTTACCCATACATCAACAAACGGTTCGAGGTAGGAGAAAGCAAAAAAAGCTGAAAGCAAAAGTTAGTTACCTAACATTTTTAATGAACGAGAGTAGATGAGAGATAAACATTTGATTTGAGACCATTTTTTTCAGAGTATCATTCCTTGCAAGTACGCATGAGGTGAACCCAAACGTGTGGGTTCAAAGTTCCGATTCGGGATTGGGTTCAAGCCCGGGCTAACGTTACGTTTAAAAACTCCCCTTTAGATTTAGTCTTCACTGCAATCATTTTTTCGGTGTGAGTCTGATTAGCTGCAGATCTTATTATTCGATCCACACACCCATACCCTGGTAGAGATAGAATGGATTTTTGTAAAACCAGTGAAATGAGAAGCAAACACTGTATAGCTGTCATTTGGAAGAAGCATACATTAGATTCAAGCTGAGTGTAGAGTTCATGACGCAAATGAATTACAAAATAATTCAAAATTTTTATATTATATATATATATTTATAGAAGTATATATATAATTATAATAAGTTTATTAATATCTACCAGGATCTACCAGGGTCTACCAAGGTCTACCAGGGCCTACCAGGGTTTCGCGGCACCCACATCGAAAGAGATGTGATGTAAGTCGTTTCGTGGCACCCACATCGAGAGAGATGTGATGTAAGTCGTTTCGCGGCACTCACATCGAGACCCTGGTAGACTCTGGTAGACCCTAGTAGACCATAGTAGACCCTGGTAGACCCTGGTAGACCCTGGCAATAAATATATAAATTTCGAATTGTTTTGTAATTCATATTTTTTGAATTACTTTGTAATTCATTTGCGTCATCCAGTGTGAGTGTAAGAAGAGAATATAAATGAGAATAAATCTTACGATGGAGCTGTGATTTCAGTAGCCATTATAACTTTTTCTATGTAACTTAAAATAGTGACATTTTATATGTGTCTGTGAGAAACAAATATGAGAGTTTCTATTTCGCCATAAAACGAAAAAAAATGAATATTGATCATTTGTTGAAAAAATTTCTAGTAGATTCAGTGTTTTTCAGATAAAGATTATGACAGAATCACATTGTTCGTGCTGCAAACTCTTTGGAAAACCCTCACGGCGAATCAATTTCATTATTGTCACAGGTGCACCACATAGTTTGATATATGAACGAGTCAAATGTATGTATAGAAATTATTCAAATACTTCGTGTACTGATGACATTCGTCGAATGCATTATAAAACATTGAAGAATATCAGTGATAAAATTTTTAATGATGAAAATCCTTCATCATCAATCGATCAAGCAGTACCAACTTCGATGGAAGTCTGTTGTAATGGTTCTACTGTAATGCCTCATGATATCGACGATGTATCAAATTCTTTACAGCTGAACATATTTCAGAATAAAATATTCGAACTGTTAGATTCAACAGCTGAAGAAAAATCTATAGAACGTAAATCAAAAAGTTGGATTTTGTTGAGTGGACCAATATTTTTAGAACCACCATTGCTTAACATATTTCTTCAATTCTCCTCATGCAATTCACTATCATCCAGCTTCACATTAACTGTACTTTGTTTTCTTGTCAAAGAACCACGACTATTCGACATTTGGCTATCTCATAATCTATCTATTCAAGATTATGTAGAATATACTTTTCCTTTGTACAATACTCGTGTTCGAAATTTCTTCATATTATTAAATTGCTCAAAATATCTCCAAGACAATACATTACTTGTTGACGAAGAAACTGTTTTAAATGATAGTGCGCTTCAGGCATTGATGCACGATCTTTTTCGTAAAGAATCATCAAAATATCGAGCCAGTGACAACCAACTTCGTGACAAAATGGCACAACTACTATCACCTGTCCAACGAACAACTCGTGACATACTTGTTGCCAGAAGCTGTTTAAAAAAATACTATCAACAGAGCATCACAATTCGATTAAAACCACTTCTTCACGATCTTCAACGATCAACAGCGGCTGTTGATGCTGCTCGTCAAATTGTTAATATTGTTCTCGATGATTTCAAAAGTATGGATGATGAAGAACTGCGAGCATATAGAAGACTATGCATCTGTAGTTTTCAAAAACATGATCTAGAAAATGGAAACACGATTGCCTCTCAATTGGTTTATTTGGCTCTTCACTTACTTAAAAATAATAATGACGATGGATCAATACCTTTAATCCATTCAATAGTTTTAGCCATATGCGAATTAGGTTCTCACTTTTACTTACGTCATGACATATTTAATCACACTCCCGAGATATACACATTAAGTTTGTTGCTTGTAACTCAACGGCAATATCCATTAACATTATGTGGTCTTCGACTTTGTAACACTATTCTAAAGGCTGATCAAAACGAATATAAATATGTTACTACTTACTTAACTCATGATCCATTCACAGCACGTAAAATTTTGAATGCGATTACATGGCTTCTGTCACCTTATCAGACTCTCAAAAAAATATGGAAAGAAAAAGAACAAGAGCAAGAAAATGAATATGATGGTTCTGAGTAAGTACAAACATTCATTATGAGGTATCAATATTAAAACTGATGCTTTCTATTGTTATCAGGTCAACCGAAACAGAATCGACTGTGCACATTTCAGAAAGAGATTGTTTTCGTCATACAGAAATTCTCATTAGTCAGTCCTACATAAGTAATCTCTCATCATTATTTTATGGATCAGCGGATCATTGCATGCAAGTGACGCGAGATGACGTGTGGCAGTTCGCAGAAGTCATTGATGTCTTAACAGATTCTCGACTGTTAATACATATTCGCGGAGAACACCATTGTCCGTCAAGTGTAGTGCTTGTAAGTGAATTATGTGCCCTTCTAAAACCCATTCTACTCTGCAGCTCACCTCCAGTTTTTTTGGCATTAATAAATCAAAATAATTTATTATCAACCGTTCCTACAGCTGTTCAAAGTCTACTAAAAATGAACGAATTCAACGAAAATCGGATAACATTATGCATGAATTTCTATATACAATTTGTTCAGAAAAAATGCAAACAAAAGGAACTTCACAATGATAAAGAAAATGAAGAAAATATAGGATTCTTCGATGCCAAAACCACTGAGCAGAGTATTGATTCATTTGTTCCCTTAAATCTTTCTCAGGATTTAATTTCATCATACTTTGATTTATATCGAAAAATTCAGAAAACATCTTCACTTGATAGGAAATCGATAAAACAAGAACAAATTCAAGAACTATTTAATGAAGAATGGAAAAGATTCGATACTCTACAACTTCAAAATGAGAATAAACAACTGAAACAAGAATTACAGTCGCTCCATGAAGAATTATTACAATTAAGAAGTGAATTACAACGTACTCAGTTAGAGAGAGATCACTTTAGAAAAGAAAACAATACGGTGCATCAAGAAATAGATAAACTTAAATTAATGCCAACTACGATTAAAAATGTGGAGTTTCGACATCTATCAACAGTTGTTTCTGCTGATAAGAACAATGAGAAGAATGTAATTGATGAATTACAAAATCTTTCTCCAAATGAAATCACTTTGAAACAAGCAGAAAAATGTATTCAAGAAATTTATCATCGACGAACAACATTCAATGATAGTGATATGCGAAAGTCTATTTGTGGATCACTTAAACATCTTGGTTCTGATCTTTATACTTCACCTGTACATTTTTTACATGAACTTATTCAGGTTGTTTTCTTGCCCTTTTCATTTTCTTTCAATGGAGATTTTTGTTTATAGAATGCTGAAGATAATTTTTACGATACTTCAATTATACCATGTTTACGTATTGAACTTAATCATAGCTATATACTTTTATCAAATAATGAACAAGGTCTTCGAGCAAGAGACGTATTAGCTATTTGTAGTTTAGCTGTGAGTACCAAAACAATTGAACAGGAACATATAGGAGAAAAAGGTGTTGGTTTTAAATCAGTTTTTGGTGCTTCAAATGAACCGATGCTTATTTCACATGCTTGGAAATTTCGTTTTCATGTACCAGGTCTTGATGCTGTGTCATATATAACTCCATTATGGATAACAGATAAGGACCTTCCTGAATGTATTTCTAAACAAATTTCAACATATCCTCAATATACTCATCTATATCTGCCGTTAAAATTTCAAGCACATACACCTGAAGCTAATTCATTTCTTGATCAAGTTATCAAAGCTGTAGATCCATGCATTTTACTTAATATGCGTCAATTGAAAAAACTCGAAATTGTTGACGAAAGACAAAAGAAAGTAACAATTATTGAAAAACAAATTATAGGTCCAACTAAATTAGAAGAACAATCGAGTGTTACTTTTGAAGATTTTACATTTCTTAATCTTTCTGGATCTGTCATTCTATTGCATACATCAACAGGATATAGCACTTTTCGAGTATACACGTGTTATATTAATGTAGCAAACTACATTGAACAAGGACGACCTCCTAAAACACGACTAACTATAGGATTTCCTTGTGAAAAAGATTATGAATTGGCAAGTACAGTTTATAAAGGTTTACCTGTTTGTGATCTTGGTTTTAACTTTTTATTCAATGCTGATTTTCAATTAGTTACAAATCGAGAGAATGTTCGAGAAAACGTTCCGTTCAATACATTCATTCGTACTCATTTATCAGCACTTTTTGTCTATCTTTTATTAAATGATATAGACCTAAGAAAAGATTTTAATCGTTATTGTCCATTATTCAATATATATCAAGGAAAACATTCATCATGGTGGCTTCTTATGATTGATTATATCAAGAAATTCATAAACAAATATCTTCCACTATTATTGGATATTCCAACAGGTAGGTATTGATTTGAACATTAGTCTAAAATAAGTTAATAATCATGTTTAGACAAAAATATTCGTTACCTCAATCGAGATCTAGCATTACTTGTATCAAATGAACAATTATGCCAATGCGCTAATATTTACGTCATTAATCCAGAAAATTCTTTCACAACATTGGAACGTTTAAAATCTTTTCAAATTCAACCAGTTTCAATTATAGATGTCTTGGAATGTTTTCCACAACGAGAAGAAATATTAATAAATGCATTTCGACAACAATTCAGACTTTGGACACAACAACAAGATGAACAATGGTGGTCTCAATTTTTTCATCATTTATCTCAAATGATGACATCAGAAATTTCTCTTAAACTTTTACAAATACCAATTTTCCTTCTTCAAAATGATGGTCCAAGACAATATTTACCAATCAACAATAATACTCAATTACTTCTTTTCATTAGTAATGATCCAAAATTTCGGATGTGGAAAAAACAACTTACGCTTTTACAATACTCTTCAGAATCAGAAAGAATTGCTCTTATCAAAACGAATCAAATACAAGTTCTAACAGAAGAACGAATGATTGAGATTATTCGTCAGCATCATTTACAATTAGCTGTGTCATCTCAACTTACAGATCCTGATGTTAACTTAATCGAAGAAATATGGAAAGATTTAAATTATTTAAAATCTCATTTAGATAAAATAAATAAAACTACTCCGTTTTTAGTACCAGTCATTGGGACACCAAAGCTTACTCCAATTCAAAATGCAATGTTACCAACAATATTCGGAATAGATATGCGAAAATTTATACATCCAACAACAGCACTGATCATTGATGTTCCTTATAATAATGCCCATCAATATCGATTATTAGAAATTCTTCAATGGGAGCATTGTCTACTTGAAATGAATTGTCAAAAAGCATCGATTCTTCTTCCTTTAAACTACTCTACCAAAGAATTACCACTTCTGCCAGTATCAACATTGTTTAACGATGAAAAATGTGCTCAATTAGGAGAGTTGATTCTTTCATATCAAAGAGACGACACCAAACATTGTCTTCATCAGTTTCCCATTGTTGATAATTCAAAAGGCGAACAACAAATAAGTCCAGTTTCAGCCACATTTGATGAAACGATTGTACTTAATTTACCAACATTACCACGTATCACTATTCCGCTTTATTGCCGTGCATTCGCAAAAAGTCTTGGTATCTGTGTTGAATATGATGTTCGTACGTGCACTAACATTCTACAATTACTCAGTGATGAAAAAAATACAAATACTGATTTGTACGTTAAATGGTTAGGCCATTTACAATTATATGTTCTGCAACAACACATTGATTTGAACACAACAAACTTGCGTTCATCCTGCCGACTATATTTTCCTGAACAAAATAACTTTTATTCATTAGATGAAGTTTTAATTATATCGAACAGTGAAGAATATTCTGATGCTATTTCAATCATTTCTAAATATCTCGAATTACAATTAATTTCACCATTAATCAATCAAACGTATTGGCAGTTCAAAGATCTTTTTCATCTGTTGGATTGTAAATCTACATCTACAATCACTATTGATCACATTTGTACTGCAATTGATTTAGCAAGTCATGATAAAAATAACTTCTTTGCTTTGGGTGATTCTACTACAACTCTAACAGAGAATGGTATGGAAACAATCATAAGTCTATATCAATATCTGGAGGAGTTTGTTTTAAAATATGTCAAAAAGAATGCAACAAATACCGACTTATATAAAACAGTTGTGGTGAATAAACATCCAACAGCATTCTGTGGTAGTCGAGAAGATTTAGAATGGCGTTTTAGTTTTACCAGTAATTCTTTATCACAAGAACTGCAAAAATTGACTGGTATACAATCACAACGAAAAAAAATTCGTCTTGTTACATTTAATCGACAAATTATTTCAAAAGAAATAGATACGACTATTTATGCCTGTTTAGAAATTAAAATTATTCAAAACTTATCACGAGATACCGTTCAATGTTACTTTATGTTACCATCGATTACTCGCACATGTCCATTAATTTTGGCAACATTTGGCATTGATTACATTGAGCGTAAAGGCAAAATTGAATGGAACCACACACATAATAATCCCGAGACTTCTTTGAAACAATTGACAGAAATATTTCGTGCTACTCTCGATGACAAAGATTTAGAAGTAGTCTCAGCAAGATACGCAACTGTAGGTCTTTTTCTTCCCGATTCTTTCGTAGTTGACTCAACCATTGAAAACAGAATAAATGAAAGTAAACGATATTGGTTCGATAGCGATTATCTTTTCTGGATATTTAATAATACAACTCTTCTTTGTGCTGAAAAAAAAGAAAATGATGCCTCAATAGAAATTCGTGCAATATCTGCTTTAACTACTCTATTGCTTAAACGAAAACATATACCATTGGAAGAAGCGAAATCAATAGCTCAAAAAAATATAAGTAAATGCAGAGCATTTCGTTCCGAAAATATGGCATCTGTTAGTTGCACAGGATCTACCATTTACTCGTTTACTGACATTTTGTTTCCTACTGATCATAATTCTATCGAGTCAATAATTATATCAATAGGAAAAAATAATACCATTGAAAAGGATATCGAAAAGACTACCAGAAGTATCATTGCTGCTGATCGTATTGCTGAAGATCAAATTTATCGGCATAGAGTAAAAACACAAAATCATTTGCAAAGAAATAGAAAGATGATAAACGATTGGAAAGATCCATCGATTGTTGACGGTATCGAACAAATACGTATTGGTCAAAATGCAGAGCATTTCTTTTTCGTCTATCTACAGAATCTTTTTGGTTCAGTAGATGTAACACCGATCCAAAATTGGCGTTCATCATCACGTCTGATTACCTATCCAAAGTATCGACACAATATTGATGATTCAGCTGGTTTTGATTTTGAATTACATGATACGCAGCAAATATTCGTTCGCGGCTCAGGGTCGACAACAAAGTCTTGCTATTTTGAAGTCAAAGGCACTAGTGGATCGTTTAATGAAACACATAATCACTTTTATATTTCTCAGAACGAGCTAAACATGTGTCAATCAATTGCCGATGATCCGAAAAGACGAGAGCGTGAAGCATATTTTATTGTCGTTATAGAAAATTGTCTTGATGCTGAAGAAATCGCTCTTGGTACTGTATTTAATTGGTATGACACATTGCATTCATCTATAATACGCTGTATTATTATTTTCATTTAATTTCATTTTTATATGTAGGAGTGAGAATTTCCATAAATTAGACAGAAGTCCCGAGAGCTACCGATGCAGAATCATTTCATCATCGTTAACAAACTTCAGTAAGACCGAAAAAGAAGAAACTAGAGATTACAACAAGCATCAACAACAACAACCAACGAGAACAGATAACAATTATGGAAATTCTACGACGCAGAATGTGCCTACAAAAAGAGATGATGCTGCGCCTCGTCCTTATGTTCCACCTCATCGTCGGAATCCTCATTAGAAATGATAACATACTTCCAAATTATTTTGTTGACAATTGATTTTCATAATAGAAATCAAATGAATACATGCATCAGTAAATATAAACGAATGGGTATATGTACCATGACCTGAACTATTTTTAACGATTGAATGATTCATTTAATTGAAAAATCAAAATTTGATTCAAATGTAATTATTTGTTTTTTCTGTCATTTCATCTATAGAACTGAAAAAGCATCTATTTAAAAAAATAAAGATCTGCAGATGAAACTGGCATACATTAATCATTGTCCTCTATTTGAAATGATTAGATTATTCAAAGTAATTATATTAGAATACGAAACCATTTCGATTATATCATAGGTTATTTTTAATTAGGAAAAATAAATAATAGATTAATTTATAACCAACAAGGGAACATATCTCACGCTCAGACATAGTTTAACTCAGTATGTTAGCACTGAGTAAGAGGAGTTTTTAAAATCAAGAAGTTCACATATGGGGTTCAAACCTGTACATTATCGAATCAAAATTATGACTGATTCTATGAGATTGCCGTCTCTCACGCCCACTACTCGCAGAAAAATATAAGACTATTTTACCTACAATTTTTCACAAAGACAGATTTCACAGCTACTAAAATATCTCGAAAAATTCATCTCAGCAGATTATATATATCTATTAAGCATCGAATGTCTAACACAACTCGACTCCATGACTTGTCTTGTTAGACAAACATTTTTTTGAATAATTGATGTATCAAGAAAAATGCAATCGTTCGATTTAAAATTTTTAGGATATTCTGTTTACTATGACACATGTCTAAAAATAAGGTTCTGTCAATTAGCTTACTTTCACTGAGTTGTACTCATAGCTGGTAACATAGATATCTTCAATGTCATCGAATGATAATAGATGAAATATCTTCCTTCGAAATGCGCCAGTGTTCAAAGAAAAGTCACAGCATCAATACTATAAGAAACATATATGCCACTTGAAGACCAAAAATGAGCTGTCTATATTTCAATGTGATCTTATCGAAAAGACACTTCTGCTATTTCGAAGAATAAAGGACAAAGTTCTATTGAGTACAAAAACATATTATTATTACTTACGCTTCAGTTTAGATGAAGGATACATTTGTATAAATAATGATGAGTTTGAAGCCAAATTTCCCAACATTTATCAAAATTATTCCTATACTCGTTTATAGCTGTCAACAATGTATTTTCGTTTGCTTTTCAATATTGGATAACTGCCGTTTCTATTTAAGATTAACGTTAACAACGTATTCACAACCATCCACTCGATGAAGATTAAACACTTTTTTGACATTTTCATCAACGTCATCTGCATTGTAAGATAGTATCTAAATAAATAGTTTGCTCATCTCTTCATTTTATATTAGATGCTATTGTTCGGTGTAATAATTGATCATTTGAGATTTTTTGCCTTTGTTGTTTACATTTGCAAAGAAGTTTCAAAATATATTTTCCCTTGAAGACATGAATTATGGTACAATGATATTCAGACTTCTTTCTATTGATGAAGTTTCCCGGTCGATTTCTTGTTGTTGTTCAATTAATATGAATTTTATTTAACAAAGAACCTTGAAAAAACATATTCATCAACAACAAAATTTTATTAAATTGTTATTTTCTTCAAGCTATTCAGTTCTTATGATTGACTCGTGTAGAAGAGACTTTTTTAAGGGTCTAAGTGTACTCGAATAGAACAACCACACCCACATCCTCTACCATTTTCGTAATCTTTCTTTACATATTGTCAATTACATATCTTCGCTGCTGTTAAAACATAAAATTTTAAATCGAAGAATATCAATAATTAATTTATTTATTAAATGAAAAAATCTGACAACAAATATAGATGATCTTAATAGAATTGATTATTTCGATGATAATGATTCTTGAGGGTGTGGGTGTGGGTGTGGGTGTGGGTGTGGGTGTGGGTGGGTGTGGGTGTGGGTGTGGGTGTGGGTGTGGGTGGTGTGGGTGTGGGTGTGGGTG
>CAJNOP010004007.1:0-11414 GCA_905250075.1 Rotaria sp. Silwood1 | reverse complement strand
TTTAAGTTACTATTCATTTTTTTTCGATCAAAGAATATAAAAACAAGTATGGCGTTACTCAATGGATCAGAAGCAGTACGTTAAACATAATGAATTTTTATTAAAGTATCAATTCTGGCAACTGATATTTCTGTTTAATTATACCGATTGCATTTAGAAGCAAGACATGACTGATCTAGATCAACTTTTCAATATGAAAAAAAAGTACTTTAGATTGTTAAAAATATTTTCGAACAAGATGGTAAGCAGTTTCACTACAATGTTTCGAAGATTTTTTATCAGTAGATTTAAATGAATAATATGTATTTCTCTGAATAGAGTTTGATTAATTGTAACCAGAAACATGGTAAAATTTATAGTAAACAGCTAAAAATTAAGCACGTGAGGATCGTTTATCTGTTTTCTCATATAAGAGATGTAAAGATTGAACAAGGACAAAGAGTACAATCATATTTTAATATGAAAAAAAGGCGTCATTATGAATGCCTGTTGCTCTTAAACAGTTGTTTTCGAAGAGAATATGAAATGAAACTAATCGTAGAGTAGTTATCTTATCTAAAAGTTGATAGTTTCAATGTTAGACATATACATAATACTGGTGTCGTATCAGTTTGTATGAATCACTCAGAGCGAAAGCAATTATTCAAATAGTAAGCAACTACTGTCGATTATACATCAGAAGATCAAAACTTTTTTTCTATAAAAAGAAACATACTTTTATTATTATAGCATCGATGTTTGTTCAACCACCCTATCAACAAATATTGGTTATAATGAAACTAACACAATATTATTTTAATCAAGAAGCAAGTCATATTTTGTTTTAACGAATGGATTCTTTATTATATCTGTTTATTTTTTTTAGGATCTTGCACTTTGTTGTTCTTACATCATCAAATCGACATTACAATTTCTAAAAGCATGTATGTATCTGATCTTTTGATCAGCAATGTGTTTCGCTGTCAGGCGACCACGATTCGCCGTTAAGCGACCATGATTCGCCGTCAGGCGACCACGATTCGCCGTTAGGCGACTACGATTCACCGTCAGGCGACTACGATTCGCCGCCAGGCGACCACGATTCGCCGCCAGGCGACTACGATTCGCCGCCAGGCGACCACGAGCAGCTCGATATGAACTGCAATACGATTTGCACGTATAGCGAATTTGAGTAGAAATTTCATAAGATAGATAATTAAAAAAATAGTAGGAATTATTGATTTTAGTGTCAGATCAAATGTAATTCGATGTGATATAAATTAATTGAGTGCGTATTTCGTATTAACGAAAACATTTACTTACAATATAGTTCTAGCAACAAGTAAAATAGTTAAATAATCTTTCGAAAGTTACCTTTCGTTAGAGGATTTAATGAGAATAAGTTTTTATAAGATATTTTCAAGACAGCAATGTACCTGAGAAAAATCTCTATACCAAAACGACATGTGTTTTTCCAAAACATTTTTTTAATTTTCATTATTGAGATATATCATGGAATCATAATATAAAATATACATGTTAAAGTCTCACGAGACTGTACTTAGTATTTCGTTCCGCCAGAAGTTAAGTAAAGGAGCTCAAAAGAAATAGAAACAGCAATACCACAGATATAACCATTAATATTGAGTGGAACAACAATTTCTGATTTTCACATTTTCATATATGATTAAAACAGTTCTAGAGTGTACCTTAAAAATAATAGTTAGACATTTCGCATTCTAAGAATAATTTGTTTTCTTATTTGATTCTTGAGACTTCCTTTCTTAGATATTTCAAACGTGCATCATTATACACATGAATCAATTATTGTGTAAAGGTTATATTTTTTTCCATCTGTCTGAAGATAAAATAAAACAACAGATATGGCTAATACTCTTCCATCACAACTGAAGATGTCATGTTAGAACTATAGAATAGGATCAGAATTACATACAATGGGCTATTTAATTTCAGTCTGAATTTATCAAATAAAAATAATACTTGATTTCAAACTGAAACGTGAGTCTAGGAGTGAGGGTGGGGGGTGACTGAGGGTGTGGGTGTTGGTCTGGGACCAACACACACACCCACACCCATGGTGCGGGTGTGGGCGCGCGAGTGAGGGTGAGGTTGTGCTTGTGGTTTTGTGTACTATAGGCTTTAGTCCCCTGCACAAGGGACTAAGCGGGGACTAAGCTTTTTGTGGGGGGGACTAAGGGGGACTTTGCAGGACTAGGGGGGACTAAGGGTTTTTAGTGAGACTACGTAGTATCAAGCGAGAAAAGTTTGATTCGGAAGAAATTGGTGTGGTTTTTTTGATTTTAGAATTCAGTTTGAAATAAAAAAGCCCATAGACTCCAGAATTATAATAAAATAAAGAATTTTTTTTTTGTTTTTTACAGTCTAAATGCAACTGTGATTTTTATTTCTGATATGCTGTTTTACAGTATGATAAGCACTACATTTCATATATAGTTTTAAGAGAAAACATTAGCTATTGATAAATGAAAATCATGAAATTGATTTCTTCTAAGAAAATTAATAGTAACAGCTGGTAAAGTTTATTTTTGATTCGAAATTAGTGTCGTATATTATACGCTTCAGATTATACACATTTCTATCAGTATTGTCGAATATTGATGTACTTTTTCATCATAGGGAGATTAACTCGTTCGAGACTCAATTTTTCATTTCTTATTTCAATATTAGTTCTTATAGGCATTTGAATTATTTTTGTTGTATTTTTTGCTGGCATTCTGTTTCAAAACACAATAGTAGAGCTCCTATAAATTGCTTTTTCATCTTAAATATTTTTTTAACAATTTAAAAATATCACAACATATGATCCAACTTATATAATACGTAATTTCTCACATGTTTTGGCAGAAAACATTCACTTTGTACTTCGATTTTCTCTGATGAACTTAAACTACTTCGTATCATTGCCTAAAATCTAATCATACTTTTAATTAAAAAACGTAAAATATCAAACCGTCAGATTGAAAGTAGCAACTTCTCAATGAATTTGTGAATTCCATTTCTCTTGATTTATTTAATCATATTTACAAGTCACTGTAGAACGCATTGAATAATTAAGGTACATTTTTATGCTATCTGATCAGATTTAGTATTGTTTAATCGTCATGAAATCTATTACGAACAGCTATTAAGTAGACAAGCTTTCATTATCAATAATACATTTGTTTGATCTGAATATATCAATTTCACGCATATATATGTTACGGTCAAAACTGGAATCTGGTCAAATTCTAAATTTGATCGAGCAAAATTGGAAGTCGAATTTTGACTGGACAAATTTAGAATTCAAATTTTGACCAACTTGTTTTTTGGCAAAATTGGAATTCTAGTTTTATCCGGACGAAATTAGAATTGGACTAAAAATAAAGTGATACACATTTTTGTATTGTTCAAAAACATAGAAAGGAAAAATATTAACAAAGATAGATAACTGTTCTTTTTCAAAGAACACAACAAAAGAAATGAGTAGAATATTCTAGAGTGATCTAATTGTTTTATTCGACTTTTTATATATAGGAGTAGTGCGTATTGTATTATCGTCAAAAAAGACAAATTCAAATACGACAGATATGCATGGGATTGACAAAAAGATTTAATTTAAATGATTGTATTGGAATCCCCATTCATACAGTGATAGAACAAATACTGACCCTAAATATTCACCATGCTTAATTGTTGAAAAAATTGAAAAAAAATAACAACGTTTTATATAAATTAGTTTGTCAATATGGCAAATTAGAAAATACTTTTTCTGTTGAAGATCTAGTCGATTTAAAATCAGCTTATCCAGAAGAATTAAAACAACTATTCATAGATGAGTTAAAAGATATTATAATAATTGAAGCATGTAAACCTTATATTCGTAGATCGACAAGCGAACGTACATGTGAGTGTAAAGGAAAATGTGCCACTAACCAATGTCCATGTAAAAAAAGTAGGACTTTTTTGCTCAACTAAATTTCATTCTAAATTAGGAGTTTGTAAGAATATGGGTAGATAGATTAGAAAATAGGAACTGTGACTTGTTTGATAAAAACAAAATTATGGAATAAAATAGCAGTTTGAAATAAAAAATAGTTTTTGAAATAAAAATCTCTTTGTTTGTTCAAACTCTAAATGTTCCAGGTTGCCCAATTTACTTTTAGTCCAATTCTAATTTCGTCTGGACATAATTGGAATTCCAACATTGTTCAAAAACAATCTGGTCAAAATTCGAATTCTAAATTTGCTCGGTCAAAATCAGAATTCAGACTTTGTCCGATCAAATTTAGAATTTGACCAGATTCCAACTTTAACCGTAACATATAAATACAGAATTTCAATTATTAATAATAGAATAATATTTATTGTTTCTTTTTATCCTTTGCTGTATCTGAAATAATTTCTAGTAAAAATTACTGTTGTAATACTAGTAGAATTTGATCAATTGAAACTATTAATATTGTACAATTCAAATGCATTAGTATTTGAGTTTCTGCTCAATGCGATCATATATGAACATTTTACTCTAAATAAAATTATGATCAACTACATATTTATGACAATGACATTAAATATGGTAAATAATCCAACATGATATAATGATCAAAAACTATTTATCTTGCACAAACCATGTTTCTCCTTTTTTATTTTGAAGGAAGGATTATGGTAGAATATTCAAGGTGGTAAAAATGAAATAGAAAACTTATTATTATTGGGTACAATGATGATGCTCATTTGATCGATTGAAATATTCATCATCCTGTTATCAATAATAATCTGATGGTCCTCATTGTTGTAGATAATAATTCAGTGCATCTTGTTACTTTATGTTCAAAAAAAAAATTAATTAAATATGATACAATTCATTCTGTAGATTTGAAAAAGGAATATTCTCATAAAAAAAAGTCGCTTTCTTGTAAAAAAAAAATTAATTTTATTTTTTGCACTTGAAAAAATAAACAATAAAAATATTACATTTTGTTTGGAAACTTGATAAAGAAAACATGTCTAAACTATAGTCATTTTTTCGCATGTAATAAAAGTCAACTAAATGTTACATTATTATTTTACAAGAGACACAAAACGGATACGATTACAAGCTATAAAACTGTTTTTCCTGGAAAAACAGCCAATTTTATTTGATAAATCAAAAGAATGTCGATATAAATATGGCATATGATTTCACATTTTGAAATATTAGAAGGAAAATCATATAATTCATCGAAGAGATTCATCAAAACTAATATGTTTAAATTATCGCTTTTTTTAATGAAAAGATCAAATCATTAAACTTTGGATTCGAAAAACATAAAGCCCATATCACGTAACAGGTTTTCTATCGATGGAAATATTGAACTCAAAAAACTATTTCTTTAAAAAAACAGATTATTTTACTCGCTATCTCCTATGTAAAATTTCCTTAACGATTTAACGAAAAAAGATGTCACCTTTCTGATCATGAAGACACATTAAAATATCTACTTTAATGAAATAACACGAATTACATATATTTTGCTTTAATTTCATTTTAATGAGAAAATATTCTGGAATTTCATTAACGTCAATAATTTAACGCATTTTTTTTTATCAAGAATGTAAAATATTTTTTCATTAAATTATTAAATTTAAAAAAAAATCTTGCATGGGAATTAAAAAAAGAAGAAAAAACGACGTTACCTGATTGTTTTTTAATTTCAGATTGAAAAACAGACGAACTCAACATTATATGACTAAATCGATAGATTTCACGGGATGAATAGGTGTAAATTACAGATTTTCTTACATAGAAAGAATATAGCAATTCGTTTAGCACTTAGAAAAAAGAATAAACAGAATATCATGCAAATATTTAAATTAAATATTTTCAGGACTTCTATCATTCTTTGGTCTGATATTTTTAATGATGAAAAATTTACATATTGTATTGGCATGCATAGATGTTTCTTCTCACTAAATGCTAAAGTGTTTTGTTATTGTTGTAGATATTCATGTAAGCAGAACGTTGTGTAATCAATGTAGCATGTTTTCGTTCACCACTGTTTCTAATAAAACCAACCTGCTCTACCGTTATATGCATTAGATTAATATAGAATCGGAATAGAAAAACTTCACACGTTTTAAATCTGTTTGTTGACTAGCATATACCTGTCGTAGTAATCATATATTGACTTCTACAAACATAAATGAATATGAGTCTACATTAACTTAGAATTGAAACAGAAAAATTTAGTTTGTAATGTCATGTATATGGCACATCCTCACGTTCTAGCGTATTATATCAACATGATCGTTAAATAGAGTAGGTTAGTTGAAAGAAAAATTAGCAGTTATGTACGTACATTTAGTTTTGTATTTTTTTTGCACTAGCATGGATCAATCTTTGATGCACCGTGATCTTGCAGCAATTATATTTGATTTGGAAACGATAAAGTTTTAAATGCATTTGATGCGAATACAAAATTATCAACTGTTATAATATCAAATGAATAAGAGCAAGTTGTTAATGATGATAAAAATAATTAACAAGTTGGTCAAAATGTTCCACCATCACTATTAGATAATAATAATAATGTACCACAATTAAATCATCTTGAATTAAATTCAAGAAGCAAAGAAAAACATTCGTTTATATATATATATATATTTTTTTTTTTATTGTTCTGTGTAATTATCAATATCTGTTAATCTTTCTCCTACATGTTGATGAAGTTTGATCTAAGAATTTGGACATTTTAATAAAGAAAAGCTTAGAGTTTACAGATCTCACTGGTTTGTATTTTTTCTGATGTTTTGCAAATCTGACTCTTGATGCACTATGATCGATAACCAGATAGATTAATCTAAGTTGATTCTTGAAATTTGATGCACTGAGTGTTCCATACATCCATATTATTGTGTCAGAAAAGTGTTAGTGTAACCATATGTATAAATGTTTAAAATAAATTTATAGATTTTTAAGTGAAAAACATTGAAAGTCATTATATCTCACTGTTGATTTCATCGTTTTCTATTCGATTTATATTTGGAATAGCTTTCTTAGCTATAGTTTAGGTAAAATAAGACATTGAGAGAGATAAATGATGTTTTTTAGCTTTGAGAAAATGAATCTTTTTCTGTAATATAGAAATGTAGATAAAAAGGTTCTCGACAGTGAATAAAGAGAGACGAAAAGTTTCAGTCTAAAAATATGAAAATAAACAAACAAGATAATAACGTTCGTGCAAGATTGAAGAATTAAATTTTAAGATTTTTTTCCAAAAAAATAAGAATAATCTTAGTCTAAATTTATCAGATTAAATCAGACCCAAATATCATACAGATGCTAAAACAAAATTATTTTTTTCGTTGCATTGTCTTGTAAAAGAGCAAATTTTAGCTTTATCAACAATATTTAATTGGATTTTCTAAAGAAGTCGATTTTCTTTATTGATATGTGCTATATTGTAGATAATAATTCGAAAAATTTTCATTAAATTAAAGATGAGCACACGGTGCATATTCTGCTCGGTATTGTGTTCGGGTAACTCTTGCTTACAATGCAATCAAATGAATCGTTGTCAAAAATTTGCAAGATTGCTTCAGCTTTTGGGACAATGTTCTGAAAGTATTGTTTATTATGATGAAATTGCTTCTGTCGTGCAACGAATTCGACAGGTAAGTCTACTACGGTTCTAATTAAATTATAAAGAAAATGTTATAGATTGAATCAATTATGGCACCAATTCAGTTTCATCCGAATCAAGTTTTCGATGAAACCAAACATATTGTGGATCCAATTGCTAAAAAATATCTTGAGAAAGCGACTAATGATGTACATCATCTTATTCCGGTCAAAGTTGCTGATGACGGAAACTGTTTTTACCATTCAATTCTTCTATTAATGAATAATCCAACGGTGACGACGGATGAATTGCGCGGTAAATAGATTTATTTTTCGTTTATATCATTGTACAATCTATTTTAATATAATTTTTAGTTCGAACAATTATCGAACTTATGACAAATGAAGCTTATTATGATAGCATGTATTCACAATTCATCGGATCTGTTGCATTTATTATCAAGGCTATGTGCAAAAATAATACATTTTTAGAATTGTATGAAATTAGTGCATTATGCAATGCACTTAAATGTAATATACGAAGTATCTATCCAAAAATCGATTTTCGAGAAGATATGACCATTTTGAATAACGTATTTACGCCTACTCCACCTGTCATTGCCAACTGTAACATCGAAATTTTGTAGTCTCATGTCTTGAATGAAACAGCTGCACGAGCTGCAAATAATGGCGCATGGAGTCCCAATCATTTTGTTCCTCTTCTATCATCAGCAACGCATTACACATCTGAATATGAAAATAAATCACCAACGTTTCCTGTAAGTTGTTTATCCATAACTGCTTCTCTGGAAATTTTTGAAATTTATTTAGATTCCTGAAAAGAAAACGTTTAAGAATAATACTCCTACTCGAATATGAAGTCCTGAATTTGAATGTTCTCCTAGCAGCCGTCGACGTATCGATAACATGGGAATGTACTCCACTCAATCAATCAGTTCAAGTGTATTACAACAAAGTCAAAGTAACATAGAAGAGCAACGTCGAGTGCGGCTTGATGCACAAAAAGAACGAGCTCAATCTAACCGAATGAACGAAACAGCTGAACATCGTCAAATTCGGCTTGAAAAGCAAAAACATCGAGATCAATCTCGTCGATCAAACGAAACAGAAGAACACCGTCAACTTCGCCTTGAAAAGCAAAAAACACGAAATCAATCGAATGAAACAATAGAACAACGTCAAATTCGACTTGAAAAACAAAAAACACGAACTCAATTGAATCGTTCAAATGAAACAGAACAACAACATCAAATTCGACTTGAGAAGCAAAGGAAACGAAGCGAAGCAAGCAGAGTGAAGAAGAAATTTGAAACCGCACATTTGATAACATTGATATTCATCGACAAAATATCGAAATACAATTTAGCGAAGCGGAAGAAGAAGCATCATTGGATAATAGCAGCACAAATGAAAACATCATAAAGAAAACGAACGACTCAAATTATTCCTGTTGGCCTGAACCGATTCCTCGTGAATTAAAAGAGGCCCGATTGCAAAAGTTTCTTCAACAGATGTCTATGTCAGTACTAGCTGATGTTACTTGTACAATTTGCAACGTTCGTACTCCAATACAACAGTCAAAAAAAGTGCCACTCTCAAAAACTCCTAATATTCATTTACTTAAAGTTTCTGATGAACTCAAAAATTTAATTACTAATGGTTCACCATCGTTATCACAACATTTAGACGGTAACAGCACAGCAATTCTTCAAAATATTCAAAGTAACATATGATTACTATGATTTGAGACATTATATAGAATCTTTGTCTATTCTAGTTCCTTCAACTTTCGATTCTTCATCATTTCATCATTTCATTATGATAATAGTGTTATCTTATATACCAATGGATTATTTCAACAAAACAAGGTGAACATGTGCATACTTTGCCAAAAATGTCATATTTCTCTGTCGAATGGACAAATTCCTTAATTCTCAGCTGCCAACAATATGTGGTTAGGTGACGTACCTTCTGAATTACAAGGATTGACAATTCCAGAAGAAAAATTGATATCACTCTATCGTCACAACAGCTGTATAATAAAACTTCATTCGCCTTTCCATTCAACTACAACTGCCCAGACAGCATTGAAAGGCAACTGTATTACTTTTCTTCAAAATGTACCAAATATTGTTAATAGTTTACCACTTACACTTAACGAGCTGTGTGATACACTTAAAGTAATTTTCGTCGGAGCTCATCCTCCTGAACGCATTCAACTTAAAAAAGTGCTTACAGTACGCAAAAAGAAAATTATCGAAGCATTACATTGGCTGAAGAAACACAACGTACTTTATCAAAATGTTGATATAAATCTGAAGAATATTGCTCAATTACCTGAAGACGATGTACCAGAATGTATTATGTCAACGATGGAACAGAAGATAGGCGATGAAGAAATTCAATCTGAAAGAATTGGATATATTCCTGATCCATTATCTGACCCAATAGAACGTACTAGTACAGATAGTATTCCTATTACTAACAGGTGAGAGTAGCTAATAAATTAGTTGTTTCACAAATCTTTTCTTTTTTAGTGGTGTTCTCGATGTCAACGGCTCATCAGTGTCTTCAGATGAAATTACTAATTATCTTTTGCACAAAATTAAAAATGACGGAACAGAGGAACAGATGGACACCGAAAATGTTTATTTGATTCCTCATTCTTCGAAGCCTGTTAACGAGTATTTTAATCCAAAACTACTCGTAGGTCTGTATCCAACCTTATTCTGTTATGGACGTGGCGCACCTGAAGATCAATCGCGTCCAGTTAAAGTAAATTTACGAGAACACATACGTTATCTGTTATCGTACAATGATCGACGTTTTGAAACGAACCACGGTTTTATATTTGTCGTCTTCAATCTATTACAACGACATGATGCTTGTTTTCATGCTCAGCTGATCGCAACAAAACCTTACTTTCGAGCATCTGCTGATGAAATTCAATCCTTGAAAAGTAAAGATATTGAAATGGCGCTCGATAACATTTCCAAAAAAACATACAGTTCAGAATCCAACAGTGCATTAAATAAATTATTGCATCATATTAAAACCATCGGTGGTCGAGTTATGGGTTCAGCATATTCACGTACGGCATTACGTACGCGTATTCATGCATTAATCTATAATCAAGGATTACCAAGCATTTTTTTAATTTTAAATCCAGCTGATATTCACAGTCCCGTGGCATTATATTTTGCGGGAGTCAAGTTGGATTTAGATAATATTCAATTAGCGCAACTGATGACTACTTACAAAAGAGCCGAAATTATAGCTTCTCATCCTGTTGCTACCGCAAAATTTTTTCATTTATTAATTTCAAATATCTTAAATACTATGCTTAGTGGTGGTGTTCTTGGACCAATAAAAGCTTATTTTGGTACTGTTGAAAGTCAAGGACGAGGTTCGCTTCATTTGCATCTTCTTATTTGGCTTGACCATGAAATGAAACCAGCTGATATGAAAGAGAAGATTCAAAATGCTGATTTTCGTGAAAAGTTAAAGGCATATTTAGAAGATATTATCAAAGAAGATTTGGATGAATTCAAAGATAAACATGTCTTTGAGAATTTAGACGGTATGGAACGTTTTGCTTTTATTCGAATATTGATTTCTAATTTTATATTGTAGTGACAAGATCATTCGTTACTCCTCCACGATTATCACAAGATAATATCAATGCGGCTTTACGTACTATTGATTTAACAAGTTTAGCCGAAAATATAAATAAATCTTCTGTTTGATCGACACCAATCAAGCAACAACTTTCTCCATCAATTCCTTATGCTTC
>CAJNOP010004006.1:0-11417 GCA_905250075.1 Rotaria sp. Silwood1 | reverse complement strand
AAGAAAAACTTGTCACAAATGAAGTAAGAGCACGCCATTCTTCTTGTCTTTACGCATTACATTAGATTACGTTCCAAAGAAAGTGGAATATGTAAAAACGATAGTGCTTAGAAAATCTAAACTCAATTCATTCTTTCTACTAACATTTTATCGTATGTAGTTTAGTATAAAAAACTATTCCCAAAAGCTAGAAATAGTATCGTTTCTGTATCACTGTTTTCTATTCATAATCTGTAAAATGAATAATTTGTTTTCTATAGATATATCTGGAAAACAACAATAATATACACTGAATAATCAGCTGTATATTTTGAGAGGAATTAATGACTACTGGTGCATGTGCCACAACATTCGTTTTTTTTTATCTATCCACAATCACGAAATGATTAAATCTAATTTTGAAAATAATTTTGAGAGTTTTATATTCATCACTATTTCTCTGAATTTGTGAATGCAATTGAATACATGTATAAAAATCAGTAATACAGATCATTGATAGTTTGTTGTGATATTTACAGAACGTGCTTATCGAAAAGATTTATTTTATACAGTTATCCTTCATAATAAGTGAATGATAGTTACTCCTTTATTACATTTATTGTCTACTCATAATTGATACATATGACCAAGAAAATTTAATTTTATCTTATGGCAGATTTTGATGATTATACCCATGTCAATATTTCAACTATTCTTAAAATGAAGATTACATTTTCTACCAAGTTAATATGTTCAATGAATTATTCTTTGTAATCAAACGAAAAGTCTTCATTAAAATCAACTCGAGTTGATGAATTAACGTGTCTTGAGTCCTTATATAAAGATGAACCATATGAAAAACTATTTTTTGATTCAGTAATCAATTTTTGACTCGAAAACTGATCATTATTAAGTTTCATAGCAACTTCACACAGTACACTGGAAGTTTGGTTATGTACGTGAAACTAAGAAATGTTGAAATCTTTTATAAAACAGAAAAGAAAGGCAATAATTGATAATTACTCTATAGATATCATCTAATAAATTATAAAATTTTCTGATTACATTTTCTCTTTCTTTTGAAATTTAAAAAGAAAAACAAGGTTAAGTTACTCATATAATTTTACGTTTCCTTTTATCTATCAAAAGAAAGTATGTAAGGCAGAGTGGAAAAAAAACTAATAATTCTAAAAATTCATTTTTGAGACAAGAACATTTTATATTACGAAATCGTGATATTTTGGATTTATCGATAAATAAATGCTTGTTCGACTGTCCTCACTTATAGAGAAACATCAATTTTTTTTTGTTTTTCGTTTTGCTAGGATTTCATCAATCAATCAGTTTCATTTTGTAGAAGATATTTTGAAAAATAAATTAAAACAACAACTATCATAGAAATGATAAAAAAAGGTATTTTTTGAAGAAGAAATACAAAAAAAAAAACATTTCTTTAAAATTTCTTTCGTTTGTCATCGATATTTCAAGGATATTTTATTTTCTTGAGATTTGGAAAAGTTTTATGAGCAAAGACAAAAATAAAAACTTTCTCTTTCTCCTAAAAATGAAACATTCATTCATAATAGGAATATAAGTTAGGAAAAGAAATTCTTTTTGTAAAAACAAATCAAAAACAAAAAAGGCACCAGAGCGTGAATGACTATTGTATTGTATGTTATCATCATTCGAGAATACCAATTATGATGATTTTAATAAAAGAAAAAGAAAACAATATGCAGAGAACTTTGAACAATTTTCAATCAAACTTGAAAATTAAATAGAACCATCTCTTATAGAGATCGACAAATCTCATGATATTTCTATTAATATTATCTTAGACGATAATGTAATAATGTAATAACAAAGAAAAAAAACTGAAAATAATTGGCACTAGTTTCTTCTGACATATAAAATTTATCGACAATACTTTTCATTTTAAATAACTATTTATAGAATAATTCTACATGAATTTAATAAATCAAGATTTCCATATGTCAAATACTCGTGATCTCGAATGATAGTATAGTTAGACGTAACAAAGTCAGAAAAACAAAAGAAATATCGCCGTGAAAAATGGTATGAAGGACATGCTTTATTGTAAAATTATAAAAATCTATAGTATTCTTAATACCATCATAATAAAGATATTGTCAGTATAATGTTGAATTGAAATTGTTTTGACTTGTTTCAGAATATTCATTTTGGAAAATATATTCATTTTCTATGAGAAATATACTATAAGTATAAATTACAAACAAAATAATCTACTCGTATATTGTAATCTTCAATTATTATAAAACTATATTTACATCAAACTAATCGATTCAACTCATTTTGTGTAAAGAAAAGTACATGTTGATCGTAAGTGTTTGGGCATCGAGAAATGTGTCCCACATAAGATCAAGTATCCTTTTCTGTGGAGAAGATGTAAGAAATACGTATAACATAATGAATATATGAGTCAGAATTATTATATCTTTCATTGAGATAGACAAAGCCAAATTCATTAAACAATGTATGTACCGTTAATATACGTACTAATGAAAGAGAGACATATACTATAGAACTACATAAATTAATGATTATACGATTGGTATTTTTATTCTCATCCACACAACAGAATTTTCTATTTTCAGAGAATTGATAGATGGTTTCAAATTCTTTTTTTTATCAAGAGAGAGTAGTTTATTTTTCATCGAGTTATTTTTGTTTCGTGAGACTTTTCATAAAAATGAAATATTCATCCAAAGATAGGAAGGATGATTCGAAAAAAACATGTTCTTTTTTGTTTATGTTTCATAATTCGATTGATATTCGGCCAAATTAGTTCATGTTTGCCTTGTTTCACTTGAGAAGATAGAGAATAATGAGACAAACATTTTCTTGTTTGAGGAACCATACTTGAAAACCTACTCAAGAAATACTAGAGGTTTTCAAAGTTCTCTCCAGTTGGAATGATTCGAATCACCCTAACTGGTGTAATTCAGATTACTATCTCAAGGTTCTCACCATTTTTATAAAAACTCTAGAGATAAATTTTGTTCAATGTGAGATAGTTGAACAACGGTTGAGATAAATCAATTTTTTTGAATAGTGATCTGCATGATACCAAATGGCTACATTCACTATTATAAAATTATCTTGTGTTATTGTTAATTTTATTTTCATTGTTGCTTTTTTTAAATGCGAAATGACAATATCATAATGAAGATTTCTTATAGCAAAACAAAAAAATAGCTATTGCTGCTCGGCTTTTTCAGTGAAGATCTAAGTGTAGTATCTGCTCTTGTCGATTTGAAAGCGAGCGCTGGTTCCCTTATGTTTAGGCTCTTTCAAGCGGATTTTTGAATATCGGTTGAGACCATCCTAGTTCATCCAGAGTTATGCCATGAATCGTCTCAAAATTACAGTGTCATCTGGTTTGCTTGCTTTGAGTATGATGGAATGATTTTCGTTATCTGATAGAACTGTTCAACACATTATCCTTCACTAAAAATTGGCAGCATAGATCTGTAGAATTAATATCAAGTTACTTTGTAAAAGAGAACGACTAGCTAATATTTTATACTCACATCGACCAACAATAAATACTTCTATTATTCGTTGTTTGTAGACCAAGAAATTAATTTGATTAATATGAATCATGAGCGAGGTGGAAAACATGTTAGCTAATTATATTCGTAATGAATCTTGTGAAACAATCAAGTTAGTTATGAAATTATAATTTAAATATCAATGTGGGAAAAGAATTTACAAAGATCTCCATTTGAACAAGGCTTTTTTCCATAGAAGTCTCTTGTATTTGTCTATCCATATAAATTATTTTATCATATTTGCAGCATTGTATCATAGGTTTCTTAATAATTTGTTTGTCGGAAATTCTTAAGTTTTCATGAAAAACATATTGTAGTCAATATAACATAAGTGAAAGTACAGTTGACTTACAAATCATTTGAGCATATCCGCTGTATCTCTCCTCTTACAATATTGACTACAATAAATCTTTCCCAAAATCTTTAGAACTTACAAAAAAAGAAGTTAGTAAGAAAAAGAGCTCTCAAGAAAAGAAAACGAAATTATGATTTTTGTTTATCACCTAAACTATAAATCGAAACGATCCATATAACTATGATTATGATTAGAGAATAAATGTCATTGGAATTAGATAATTTGAAGATGATTCTGAAACAACTATTCACTAAGAAATCTTAATAATTATTGCTTATGTTTAATGTGAAAGGATTCTGTTATCATCTGTGTAATTGAAGCAATAAATAACCATTTTCGTATTTCTTTTTCAATTGAACGATCGCAAATGATCACCGAATTGTTTTATCTTGCGTATAGTCCGATCATTAACAAATAATATTTAACACCTTTTCTATTTTCTCAAAAAATGGAAGATGTTAATGATTGTTTTTTATTTAAATGAAATCAAAACAAGATTGAATTTAAAATGAAGGAAAATAACGATGAACATGTTCAGAGAGAACTATTGAATCTTCAACAATTAATCGTTTCACTTTGGTACAATTTTGTCATGTTGCATTTCTTGTAAAGTTTTTTGTTACGCTTTTCAATTGATCATATGAAACTTTGAATTCAGTTAAACATGGTAAATGTGTTTTAAATTCATTCAGAAACTGATCAACATAACTTAAATCAAGTGAAATAAGATGAGAATATTCAATAATCGAATATGAATAGTTGTCAACGAATAGATATTTGTAAGATCTCCAAAATTGTGGGTTTAAGTAATGGAAAAGCTCGAGTAACTTGAATGAAACATACATGTTTGAATGGAAGTTCATTCTGCAATTCCAAATGAGTTACAGATCTGAATATAATAGATGGAAGATTGTTCGTGATCTGTTTGAGGCGATCAAATATAAATGGGAGTGAGAAAACATGACATACAGTCTTACAAGTATCGAAATAGTCTAGAATATAAGTCGCCTGGTAAAGATCTATATTTATAAAATTTCGTTGAATATCATAATTAGATATGTGATGACTTGCATCACCGATGTCCGTCTCTGTACTAATATAAAAATAAAATGTATGAAGTCGTGACATATAAGTAAGAATTTTATTATGAAGATGAGTTCCATCGACGAATGTAAATCGATTTATGATACAAATATATAAAGTTAATTCTTCAAGATATGACATACGATTAAGAAGAGTTACCACTAATTCATCATATAGAAAAATTGTATCATAGCATATTAATGACAAAATTTTCAAATTACATAGTTCATCCTGAAAAATAGAAAGATATTTTTTTTATAAATACATCTTTATCGATTGAACTATAAAATAATTTTATAGATTTCATAGATCTTTTCAATTTTTTCTTTAAATTTTTTTTCTTGTATCCTATTTCATGTATCTTCTATTGATCATGACTACAATAATAACTTGATGTTAGTTAACTTCTTCAAATAAAAACTAGGATATAAAAATGAATTTTCTCAACATCTTAATTCCTAGCGTGTAGTAATACAATTGTATTTCAATTTTTCAAACTTACAAATGAACTTCAACTTCGATACTACGAAGTTAAACTTGTTTCATTGAAAACTCTTAAAAAGACAAAAGTTTTCGAATGTATATCTACCATCATTTATCAATGAGTACGAAGATTAGTATTGATTTCAAGTGCGTGAGTATTTGACCGATCCGAATTTCTAGTGACTATTCGACTGAATTGAAAGTCATGAAGGACTTTTAGTCAAAACCTAAACTCATCTGATTGATTTTTAAAAAAAAAGTTATATTTCTATAACTCGTTGCGACACTTTGAAGCACTCGATACTACAGATTTTCAAAAAAAAATGGAGTATTTAATAGGAAGACAGTACTGAGCAGAATGTTATAACCATAATGTGACCTAAAATTATTTTACATTGATTTGAAAGGTTGTTTTGAAAAAGATATTAAAATCTTTATCTTACAAATCAAGAATCAGTAACTCCGAATATATGTCTCTTTTAATCAAATGATTATGCTCATTCGAATAGCACAAATTTATGAAGACTAAAAGGAAATCTTAGTTACATAAAGTGATTATTTAAAAAATTTTTACATCTTTGATTTTTTGTTTCATTTAAATCAATAAGTCTCAAGTAATTAATGAAAAAAAGAAAAACTGTTCTTTGCCGTCCTATTTCATAAGTGGATGTCCGTTTTAGTCATTGTTCAGGTCAGAGTTAAAAGAAGAGAGAAGTGTAAGATAAATATTTCAAGAACGGTTCTTGACATTAATCTAGTTTTCAGCAATCAACAGGAAAACATCCGGATATCATTTTCTTCGATATTATATAAAGCGAAATCATTTTAAATTCACACTTGTTTTTTCTGCAAAATATTTAAAAAAATATATGAAAATGATCTCTTTTTTTATATAAAAATTTGGTATTCCAGAAACAAATGAGTTCAAAGTGATGTTGCCTTACATAATATCCGAGAAAAAGATGTTTCAATGTCTCCTCTTACAATTGCTGAAAACGATAGATCTATAGTTACTATCATTCTTAGAATACTGGTTTTATATTGATTTCTTCTTTTTAATTCTGACGTCTTAACTAATCGTCAATATGTGATAATTGATTATAAAATTATCTGCAACAACATAAGAACAATCTATATGTGTTCTTTTTCCAACTTCCAATCTGATCAACGGACTAAAAAACATTGATAGTTACACAAATGATAACTTTCCAATGCTGTAAGATCTCAGTGACACATAAATGATATAATCAATTTGAACGATAAATGTAATTAATTGTTTAAGACAGCCATCTAATAAAGCAAAATGTAGTCGATGGTAAATCATTGAGCGATAACGGCAGATGATAGCTAATGGACGATGGTACAATAGTCAAATACTTGAAATTTTTGTAGAAAATCAAAATAATTCCATAAACATCCATTGTATAATATTTGCTTCCTCTTTCACTTTTGTTTTTATTATCGATAAGAGTAAGATCCGTAATTTATTTAGCAATATGTTGGAAGAGAGTTATTGTCTAAACAAGAAAAAAATTTAATATTGCATAATCTTTTGTTTTTTATTATGTTTCGTATCTCAATCTTCGAACAGAAATCGATATATGTGAATTCATTACCTTTGAAACAATGTGACACGGTTCCTTTATTGAAATTCAAAATTTTAAGTTAAATAAGATTAGGATAGTGAGCAACATGAAGAGTACGTTCCTTAAAAACTGAATCGATAATAAGACATTTCATATTGTGATGAATTTGAAGTAATATTTCTATACAAAATCGATCGAATTTTCGATCAAATATTGAAGACATATCGTGAATTGATGACATAGTTGGAAAGTCCTTACTTGAAAAAACAAAAACAATTGTGATATTTCATTCTCTATAAGACTAGGTCACTGACAAACCACAGTGAAAATTTCGTCGAGAATATTTTTGTTTCGTTACAAGCTCAGTGAATTTCTTAATATCTATGTGACACTTTTCGTTCCTCAATTGGAATGTATAGCGCATTTCAGTATATTGGTTGCTTCGAAACTAAGAAAAATTCTTTGTAAAAATAAAGTACAGTTTCATAGAGCTAATCAATTCAGTCGATCCATTAAGATTCATTCTTTATTTCATCATATTATTTATTTATAATTTTATCTATCTCCAATCTTTTCACTCACACCCACACGAGATCGGTAGAAAATATCGACTAATTCACCATATGTGAAATTAATCGCACGATCAAAGGGAAGAAACCATAAAATAAAAGTTTCTTAGGTTTGATGCATAAACTATTTATTTGTATAGTTTGAGCGAAATCAGCATATGCAAACAGAAATACAAAGATTTCTCTATCATCACGATAAATATAAAGATATCTTAACGTGAACAGAGATGTGCAAAAAAATAAAAAGAAGTGATTAAAAATGCAGTTCATTTTCCTTTTTTTGGTAATATAATCTTCACAACTGTCAATTAGTCAATAATATCAGCCACAGATCTCTTCACAGCCGATTAATGACAAGATGGGAGTGTTGATATAAGTTATGCCGGTATTAAATATTTTTATTGTAAATTTATACAACTAACAAATATTAACACATTCATCCTATTTGTATTAGATAGGAGATATTTTTGTTTTTAGAGAGTAAATGTTTCAAATGTATAATATTCACTTTTATATCAACTGAAAATACGTACAATAGTAATGAATCTATGATCACCTTTCAAATTTTATTAAGCCAGGCACATGTTCCTAAGTTTCTCTCATCTTTTATGTTCTAATAACTAAACATCACTCTATCGATTCTATATTGTGTTTGTTGAGATAACACACCATTTCATCGAGAATCACAAACATAGTCGCATATCGTCGTATTTTAAACCGATAAAAATGTTGGTTGACTACGTTTTTTTTTATAGAATTTTTTTTTTGCCTGAGAAAAAGAAAAATCTAATTGCCTTTATCGAATTCTTAGAAAATGAATTTTCATGTTTATTAAGGGATAATCAAGTGATTAGATATCTCATTATTCAGTCTCATATATTTCATGTAGTAGAATATCCGTTTACAAGTACATATTGTTTTAACGTTCGTCATTAAAGCAGGAATTCATCTGAATGGTTGCAATGCAAGTCTCTTGCAAATATTCTCTTCTTCAATTTGACATCTCTTTATTAATTTGTGGTCGTCTTCGACTTTGTCTGAAAAGAAAATTGTCATTCAATTGAGATAAACATTACTATCAATCCTAGACTAATTATTCTATTAATATTTAAGATATCAGTTAACTGCAAATAACAACCAGATGAATGCTGATTTTTATTTATTAATATATACGATACATATAATAAAAACAAGATCAGTTTAATGCTTTTGTTAACGTTATTATTTTGTATTAGAATTTTCAGATGATGGATAAAGACTAGACTAAACAAATATCTTTCTTCTAAATACTTTGATAAACTAATGTCTTCTGCTATGCTACAGAAAGAAAAAATCAATTTTTCTTATTGTATTGAAAGAATTTCGTCCTTTTTATGTTTATTATTGATCGTGGAATTTGTGATGAAAGTGATATGATTCACGCAGTTTTCCTTTTCTAATCACAAACAAATTTAATATTTTGATAGTTAAGGTAAGTTTTTTTCTATTTAAGAAGGTCTAAAAATCAACATGAATATTAAATAACTGGATTCAAAATCAAAAATTGAATAAAAATGAAAATAAAATCATCTATAAATCAATGTTTTATTTTATCGCTTTTGATACTAGAGATTATAGAAACAAATCTAGATGATCAAATTAATAACTCATTCGAAATGGAAGACGCACTAGATAAATAAAATTTGTTGGTAAATGAGTTTTTTTTTGTTTCTCAAGTACATGAAAATAAACAGTTTTGAGCACTCATTGTTGCCATGACTTTTTATCATTAGTTATTAAATCATTTCATTTCTATGTAAATTATAAATATGAATTAAGAGAACAAGAAATTTAAATTAGTATCTCTATAAAAACTTGATTAGATTGATTTCTGTTATTCTATAAGTAACAAAACTAATATGTTAAAGATATCTTTGAATACATTGAAGTGTATTTGTTCTAAATGGCACAAATCTGTTAGTGTTCAATCTTTTTTTTTTTGCTGAATTCAAAAATTCTAGAAATTCAATGCAGATCTATAAGATCAATTTCGTATTCATTCACTGAGCTTATTTTTACTCGTTAAGAATTCTTCGCTTAGGTTTTCTTCATAAAACTTCATAGAAATATATCTGATCAATCCTTTTATAGAGAATTTGACTTGACATTAATTGGAAAAACAAACAAATCTGAAGGTTGAAACGGAAAAGTTACAGTCGAAGTACTGAGAAGCTCATTTTATTAGCTCATCTATTGTTCACTCATTAATCTATATCAATTTAATGCTATAAAATATTTAAAATACTTAAGTTGAATATCTTTAGAAATTAGATAATAAACGTTGCAATCACTTAAAAAAAACGGTTGGAAAGTAATGTTCGAATAGTAGTCCTACGAATAAATTTTCTCTTTGAGAACTTTGAAGATCCAAGGAACGGAATTCAAAATCTGCTAACAAATGAACCTTACCTTTCAAAATCTTACATTTCAACAAAAGATTTTATTCTCACAAAAATACGTACATGTCTATGTTGTATGGTTTGATAATGATGAACTTGTTTATGAGATTTATTTATTCAGAATGTAAACGGTTAAAAATTGAATATCTAAGTTAGACACAGAGTACATATCTGAAAAAAAAAGAACTGAATCTTTTTCTTTGATCCAAATATGAAAAACTAAGAAACAATGTTCGTTTTTTAGGATTACATTGATAGAGATGTTTACAAAATCAAATGTTATTTTAACTTTCATTGTCACAAAACACATATTCAAACGCTGAATGGTTTCATGGTGTGTCTTTTCGAAATTATTAATATTATAATAAGCTATTACTTTAGATTCGTAAATCTCTAAATGGTAAATGTCAATCGACGTTGTATGTTTTTTTATATTAAAATAATATATTCTTGCTGTCTGTTTTCGATTTCGATGTAGAATGCACTGAATTAAACAATTTCAAACATTTTCTTTCTTTAGAGTTGGCATTATTTTTAATAAATTCAAAAAAAGAAATAATCGATTGTAACAACATTTATGTCAATTTCAAACTTTTAATTGGATGTATTACATTTTTAATTCTTCAAAATTTCTTATTAGTAACTTATCAAGGCTTGAAAACTTCGAAAGAAATGATCGTTCCATTCGATGAATTGATGGAATGAGTTTAAATGGAAAATAATTGGATTCTTTCAATTATTATCATAGACATTTGAGTATCCTTTTAAATTTCAACTGTAGATGTACGTGAGAGTGAGAGCTGGAAGTATGCATATCGATGTACTTCTCTTTTCTAAGATTTGTCAACCGAGAGAATTTTGGGGTGTGGGTGATGTTCGTTCCTTCAAGCACATCCATACCTACACCCTAGATCTTAAAGAGACGAAGGAAAACATTTTCAGTTTTATCATGACTTTCGAGCTTTTCTACAACTGGAACATTGGTCTACACTCTTGATATTGTTTTCCTCAAGTGTTATATCATTTATTTCTCTTGTAATATGTGAAACAAAATATCCTATCGTTAAATGCAAATGCTTTTCATTCTTATAATAAAATTATTTCAAACAATTTTCATTTCAAAATATATGTCTAAAAAATATTTGAAAACGAACAAACATCTATTCTGATATTTAATGAGATTCGAAAATGTTTTCATATAAATGTTCAAGAGAAACCACAACAAATCCTGTATCTGCAAATATCGCATTATTTCCAACACCCACACTCAATCGAAATGAAGACTATACTGACAATAGTTTGACGAAAGATTTGAATAGATGAAAAAACAA
>CAJNOP010004005.1:0-11418 GCA_905250075.1 Rotaria sp. Silwood1 | reverse complement strand
CCCACACCCACACCCACACCCACCCACACCCTAGTATATGATCTATCAACACATCCAAACAACATCTACATTCACACATCCACACCAAGACCATGATAAAATCATATTTTGAATATATGCAAGTAAATTAGCACATAACTATTTTTGCTGGATTCGATTCATTTATGAATGTTGGTTCAAATTGACGTTATTGTGTTCAATATTCGTTAACTAAAATAAGTAAATTAGATTTTGTTTTTTTATATAATTAATATTAGCAAGTTTTCTTCTACAATACGTGCAGATAATATTCTCGACCAGCAATAAGAAATAAATGATTGTCTAATTTTTCAAAACGAGCACTGAAACGTGATAACGTTAATTAAAACTTAAAAAAGTAAAATATATATCATATTATCTATGAGAATTCATTTTGACATTTAATGGCGAAATTTATTGATGTTGTGATTTACAGCTCGTTAGATAGAGTAAACAGTTTACTTTAAACTACAGTGTAATATATTGATTTTTAATTGATCATCATTCCTTTGGATTGCAACAAAGAGGTTTTTTTTTCATTAATGTTTTACTATTTATCGTTTTCGAAATAAATTTTAATCGTACGTGTAAGTCTTGATAATTTTTAAAAGAAAATTAGGAAGAATATTTAACTACAGGTGGAATACCATAGCTCATCCAACAGTCCAAATACAACTTCACTCTATTTTAGTCATAAGAATAAATTCAGAAAAATTCGTGCAATATTAATTCACTATTAAATCATCAGTATGAAATTTCAATAAAATTTTCTTTTCTTTAAAGATTAATATAAAAAACAATTAAGAAAAAAAACTCAAGACAAGTTAATCTCCATAGAGCCATACATATTGATTTTCTTTGTGCAATATTTTTCATTGATAATAGAGTCCGTTCATTAACTTAAGCTGAATAAGGTGCATTAATTAAAGCACGAACAACAAGCAAAAACTGTATATGCAAGTATTTGAGGATATAATTTTTGTGTTCATCCAACAAATTCTAAAATCATTTTATTCGTTAAACGATTCAAAAAAGCAATATGTGCAAATAATAATGGTAATGAACGCAATAAAAGTAAAGGTTCATATGGTAATGTTGAGGATTGTTTAGGATGTTCATATAATTCTGCAACAAGTTCAATAAGAATATTATCTGATGATGATATTATTAATGAATTATCAATAATTTCTTATTCTTCATTAACATATTCATTATTTAATGAATTTATATTTTCATTTGGTCATTGTTATTATCTATAAATATTTTCAATTATTAAAATAAGATAATTAATATTAAACGATGATTATTGACCTATTATTATTATTATTAAATGTTCATAAAAAAAAGTGCATATATCGTAGTTAGGATATTGATAAACTATTTAAAGTCTTTAAAGACTAATTCATATTGTTTTGTTGTGTTAAATAGTCACCATTAATTAATGATAATAAAATATAATATGAATTGAAATTATTATTTAACTCTTCTGTTATATAATTTATTTATATTAACTTCAAGACTTTAAAGTAAAAATAAATAAGGTGTAAATTTATAATAACGTTGAATTAAATATATTATATTATTTTGTTGTTTTTGTCCAAGTAATAAACCAGCAATATTTATATAAATTCTAACTTAATAACATGATTAAATAAAATAAATATAATTGATGTAAATGTAAATAAATTTGCAATATATATAAATGACTAAATAGAAAAATTATTCGAATTTTATTGTTAAACAATGAATATATAATTTAATTAGAATTTCTAATGATGATGTCAAATGAAGATAATGACAAGAAAATAAACTCGAAATAAAATATTTTTCGAGGTTGATGTTCTCTTACTCGAATTTTCTCATTAGTTTATTAATAGAATAAAACAAATAATAAGAATCTATTCGAAATTCTTCATATAATATTCTATTTATATGAATATAAGAGATTTTCCATATATTTTATATCAAATAAAAGTCACAACAGAACACGAAATTATTTGTTTGAATAAATTAAGAATTTCTCAATAAATTTGTCTTTCTCTTAATGAAGACTTTTGTTTAAAATTCATTTGATAACTTTCTTGTTGTTTTTTGTTAGACTTATTAACTATTAATGGCAATATGGTATTATTTTGAATTGATATTAATATATTATCATATGAAAATTGTTCATTGGATAATAAATCATGTTTATTTAATTGTTCAATGTTTTTTTAAAATAAATTCTTTGAATTTTTTTCTAATGTTAAATGTCTTTGCATATATTGACCATCAATTAAAAAAATAAGAGATAAAATCTAGTTTATTTTTGAATATTGTTACCATATAATGTTGCACTTGTTTCGAAAATATTTTCTTTTAGTTAAATTATTTTTTGTTTGTTCATTTTCATGATTATATTGATTTTTGTGGTCGATTAATTGAACGATAAAAATGAAAGGTATATTTCTTGAAATTCTATTCTTAATAATCAATAAACTGAAAAAATTATCTTGATATATGTCTACATTAATGAAATATTGGTAAAAAAAATAATAACAATATAGCTATACCATCTAGATAATCTGAATAAATATATGATTTATATACTTTATTTTTATTGTTAAATAATAAAGATAATCAAGATTATTAAATAATAAAAGTAATTATTCTATAAATGATTTATTAACTGGTTCAATTAAATAAAAATATGATTATAATTATTTATTTATTTATTTTATAGAGTTAAATCATGTCGTTGATAAAGATATTCACACTATTGATAATAATGTTTTCGATAATCTACAACATTATATTATATGATCTATTTCACAACTAAGAAATGATTTTGTTTTTTAAATATATTTCTATAGAATTATATCTGATATAAATATAATAAAACGTAATAAATTAAGCATATATTATCTGTTGAAAATAGACATGTTTTATTCAAGATGATTTGGGTGTGGGGTTTGGGTGTGACAGTTGTTCTGTTCTTCAATAACACAGCTATGCCGATGCTGACACCCACACACCCCACACACACACCCACACCCTCCGTTTATCTGATCGGTTGATGATTTATTCTCAGTTGGAAGTCTATTGAGTGTACTTACCGGTATGCATTGTACAGTCTTATTGATTTAATGGTTCTTTCTTGTAGACTTTCGACCATGTTTTAGATGACTAGCTTTTCATGTGTGTATCCTATTCTATTTATAACCGTTTCACACTTTTCGATATTGAGATCGAACTATCAAAATAATATTACTGATTATTTATTGAAATAACGACTAAAGACAATACTTTCTCTCACGTCTTGGTGTCAGACCCGATTACAAGGAAAACAAGAGATAGAGAATCTAGTTCATTCATAAATGAAAGTAACTGATATAACATGAATGATTTTTCGTTATATACACATACAAGGTTGGACTGAGAATATTCCAACATGAGTTGGGAAAAACATATAAATAAAAGGAAAAATGAAACTAGGAATTTTCCAATATCTCTGTCCAGTGACTATAGGGGAAATTCCCATGAGTCACTATATCACACTTCCATGTTTCGAAAGTCTGCTTATCAAGGAGAAAGAGTGAAGCGTTAAAAGCGCTTATGAAACCTTTGTGTAACATAGAAATGCTTAGCAACGAAACCGCCAATATTTCCAGGGTGGGTTGTGGGTTTTTGTGAAAAAAGAACAGGATCCACCCACACCTACATCCTCATATCCAGTTCTCCCGAAACCAACACAGCCACACCAAACAAAATATCTGCGTTCTGTGCTATTTAGCTAATAAAGAAGAAGTGTACTCTTAGAATTTTCGGTCGAAAAAATACCCAAATACCCAACTCAAAAATTTATTCTCCCGTTATGATTCTCTCAGTGAGAGTATTGTTTTTTTCTTTGGCTATTGCTAGAAGAAGGAAAAGTTGCACCATCAAAAAAGCAATTTTTTTTTCTTTCCTTTATCGGAAGTAGTGCCGTACCCGTTACTCACTGAGAGAAACATTGTTGGGTTTTTTTTATACTTTTGTTATATATAAACGTTCTCCTTTTCATTCATTGTATAAAGCTCTTACACCATTTAGTTGTTTTATAAAACGAAAGCAAGTTAAACTTTGGTTCTATTTGCAATTGGATAATGCTACAACCGATGTATTGCTTATTATTTTTTCATTTTAGACCTTTTACGAAACACATCATGTCATCTATTCCATGCAAGTCTAAGGATGAAGGTGATGGAAAGAATTGTTTTGGTTCTCATGAATCAACAGCTCGACGTGCTGGTGTTAATCCAACATTATGCAAATATGGCGAAGATTGTCGAACAAAAAATTGTACATTTACACATTTAAAGCCACCAAAAGGTCTAACCACAACTGCAAAAGCTGATTGCAATTATGATATGAATTGTACTCGATCTGGTTGTCATTTCAATCATCCTAATGGAAGATTAATTGATCAAACAACTGTATCTTCATCAGACAGTACTCAAAAGAATATTGCATCAAATCATGCTGTTCTCTCGTCACCTCGTTTAGCATATCATGGTCATCAACGTTGTGATTCATCACAATCTGATACTTCATCGCGTAGTCATTTTCGATCTTCTTCAAAACATTCAAGACCAACAAAAGGCGCAACAACAACTACAAAAACTGCTTGTCATTATGATGTGAATTGTACTCGATCCGGTTGTCATTTCAATCATCCTAATGGAAGATTAATCGACCAGAAAGAGATCTCTTCACCAGACAGTACTCAACAAAATACTGCATCCAGATGTGCTATTCCTCCGTTACCTCATTCAGGAAATCGTGGTCATCAACGTCATGATTCACCAGAATCTGATATTTCATCGCGTCATCATAGTCGATCTTCTTCAAAAACATCGAATATCGTTGATCAAGTCCTTACTACTATTCAAACTAAGACTACAATACGTGAAAAAAGTCAGCGATCATCCGGTAGTGAACTAATTGAAATTATTAGTAAACTATTAGCAAAAGTAGAAGAACAGCAGATGGAATTTGATTCTAATCATCAAGAAAGCAACGATAGTGATGATGAACACGTACTTGATGCTCTCCAACAGAATGCATCACAAGAGTTAAAATTACAAAGAAATGAATTTCAGTCCGCCATCGACACGCTAACTATTGAATACAACGACATTCTTTCGTCGGCAATAGATAACAAATATAATGTATTACAACTTGACTGTATACAAAACAAAATAGAACGCGAATTAAAACGTTGGCAATCGCGTCTTCCTATATATGGAAGACGCTCAGATATTATTGAAAAGCTAGAAAGAAATCAAGTTCTTATTTTAAAAGCTGATACAGGTTCAGGGAAGAGTACACAGACAGTGCAGTATCTATGTGATGCTAATTTTGCCGATGAAAGTAAATTTTCAGATTCTTCTTGCATTCTGCTTTTAATTTCTAATAATAAATAACTATTTTAGAACAAATCATATGCACTCAACCACGTAAATTAGCAGCACGATCTTTAGCAGCTCGAGTAGCCGAAGAATATGGATGTCAGATTGGTGAAGAAGTAAATAAATGATTTATTATATTCATTTCTATTTTGTCTTGACGTCTACTTTAGGTTGGCTTTCACGTAGGTGGTGGTCGACCTACAACTTCAAAGCAAACCAAAATAAAATTCGTTACCGATACACTCTTTCTCAATGAATACAAAAATGATCCAATGTTATTAAAGTATTCAGTCGTTCTGGTGGATGAAGCGCACGAACGAAAGATCGATACAGATATAGTACTTGGATTAATGAAACAATGTTTGAAAAAAAGAAAAGATTTAAAGGTTAGTCACATCAAAATTGAATTTATAGACACATTGTACTGTATGTCTTATACGAATTTCAGCTCGTTGTCATGTCCGCTACATTAGATATGGATCTGCTTTATAACTACTTTGCAAATAACTTTAAATGTGATACATTAGAAGTTGGTGGCCGAACCTATCCAATAGAAGATTTTTATCTAGATGATGATGTTGAGAATTATGTTCAAGCATCAGTTACAAAAGCAATTGAAATACATCAAAGTGATGAAATTGGTGATATCTTAGTATTTTTAACTGGTCAAGATGAAATTGATTTAGCGTTAGCTGATTTATGTAAGAAACAGGAAAACGATAAATCATATATCGGTTTGCCATTACATGGAAAATTGTCCGAAGAAGAGAATGCACAAATATTCGAAAAGATGCCAGATAAACGCAAAATTATTTTCAGTACAAACGTAGCAGAAACATCTGTTACTATTGATGGAATTAAACATGTAGTCGAAAGTGGAATGGTAAAAGAGAAAATGTGGGATGAGAAAAGAAAAATGCAAATGTTAAAGATTGGACAGATTACGAAAAGTTCAGTTAAACAACGACGTGGACGAGCCGGAAGAACATCGGCTGGAAAGGTAAGAAAATTATCAGCTCGGTCTTAGAATCATGTGGAAACATTCAAACTCGCTATTTAAGGATCAGACACGATATGAAATGAACGTTGAAGTGTATAAGACAAAAATTTATATACAAAAATCGTGATAAAGATAACTACATATGTTGAAGAAAATAGCGAAAAGAGTGAATCTCTTGTCCGGTCGACAGGCTGTGACAAACAGAAATAATTGGTAAAGTTCCGTACAGCTCTATAGACTTTGCCAAGTATTTCGTTAGTTTACTGTATCTAATCATTGAGAAAATAGGATCAACAGGTGAAGAGCGCTCCTTGACCATAATGACAGAATCGGTAGTAATTCAGTCATCCCTTTCTGGCAAGAGTTTTGAAGCATATATCTAATTTACCAAGGTTTTCAAAGATCTGTAGAGAGACTTAGCTTCTCATAATTGAGTGAGTTTAGGTGTTCATAACACCGATATCCACATCTACTCGTCACGTCAATGAACACCTACGTGCCATGGTCCAATAGGAATTATGCTTAAATCTTTTACTTATCTTTTCAGTGCTATCATTTATATACGATGGAAACTTATGAAGCGATGGATGCTTGTTCACGTGCAGAAATTCTCTGTACTCAGCCAACAATTGCCATATTGAAACTAAAGCATTTGAACATTGATAATATCGAATCATTTGAATGGCTTCAATCTCCACCTGCTTCTAGTTTACATGAAGCCTATCAAATTCTACATTGGCTGAATGCACTGGATTCACAAGGTAGATTGACACAGCTTGGTCGAAATATGGCTCGTCTTGATATTGATCCAAAATTAACCGCAATATTATATAAGGGACAAGAACTTAACTGCCTATCGTACGCATTAATTCTAGCAGGTATGCTAACTGTATCACAGAATGTCTGGTGGAGTAGTAAAGATCAGGAATCGAAGGGCATGGCTACACGAGCACGTGCTGAATTTAGTCATGAAAGTGGCGATCATATAACATTAATAAATGTATATTTAAAATGGAGTACATTTTGTGCCAATAATAAAAATAAAAAACAACAAAATACATGGTGTAAGAATAACTCTCTTAATGGAAAATCATTACAACTGGCTCAAAATTTTATCCGAGAAAAAGCCAAGCAAATGGACCATGAAATAGAACTTTGTGATAGTGAAGAATTAAATGAAGATATCATTGGTCGAATTCTACAATGTATAACAGCTGGTCATTTTATGAATTTAGCTATATCAAATGGACCATTTAGAGCTGGCTATCAAATTATTTCTGCTTTCTCTCAAATGTCTAATGATCCAGTAGTAGCACGTGTATTTCGTACATCCTCATTATGTTTAAATGATCAAATGCCTAAATATGTTTTCTTTAATGAATTACTAAATCTCAATGGAACTAACTATATTACAATTTTATCTTCGACTAATATCTACTGGCTAAAATCTGTGTCCCGACCATGGTTTACTGCTGTGAATGGAGATAATTTACATGCAATTTCTTATGAAAGCTGTGTATTCGAAAATATCGGCGCAACTCTACTACGAGCTATTGTTGGTAAACGAAATTGTAATCTGAATAAGCTTGAAGAGACAACTCAAGCGGTTATTGATGTCGATTATAAACAATCAAGATTAACAATATGGTCACGTAAAGTTAATTTGGAAAAAGCGAAGAAAATTGTTGAAGAAATAATTCAGAAAGAAAAACAACAATTGCTCGTAGAAGCTGAAGAAATACACATTATAGGAAGAACTCGCATTTTAATGGGTGCCGGAGGTATTACTCAAATGGTTCTCCTTGGAAGTGATTATATTAGAATCATAATGACTAAATTGCCGACAACAATAACGGAAGAGAGAATTCGAGATTTATGTGAACCATTTGGACAGAGTAAGTATGCAAGACTAGTTCAATATCTTTACCCTCAATAGACCATGGCAGATGTAGATATACGATCATAAGCTATTTTAATAATATCTCACTCTAATATGTGAAATAGTTTTTTAACTGCATTCCTAAACGATTAATTGGCATGATGGTGAAGAAATTGGTTGTAAAATAGGCCTAACAAACCAATCTCGTGTGATAGCGAACAGCAGCTCGAATGTATTTCGCATTATAGGATACTCAAAATACTAGAAGTCATGTAAAAATCATTTTGTCTACTTGTATTCTAATTATTTTAGTTCGTAAAATTGATTTTATCCGACACAATGAAAACAGCTCATGTGTAGCAGTGACATATTCAACAGTCGAACAAGCACGTCTCGCTTTCAGTGAATTGAACGGTTTTATTGAACAGGGTCGCGAAATCGCTGTTAGTGATTCATGTTTGAAAACTGAAGCAACCACAGGCAAACAAAATTGTCGTCTCAAAGCTATATGGTATCTAACACAGTCAACTGGAAGTGGAAGGATTACTTTTAGACAAGAAAAAAGTGCACTCGATATATACGAGTTGTTTAAAAGGCTGTCGTTGAAATGCTCTTATGAGCGCTCAACTGATGTGCCTACGATGAAAGTTATCTACTATCTTAGTGAAAATAGTGGAAAAGCTTTTATTAATTTTGGCAGACTTCAGCAAGCACAAGATGCTGTCAGATTGGCGAACAATCCGTTAATAACACTTGCACAAAGTACACGGAATGGTACAGGGTCCGTTCTATTCCAAGGATTTTCAAAAGATTTTGACGAGGAAGATATACGCAATAGTTTTCAAGTTTGCAGCGGTATCATCGATGTGCAGGTTTTACGCGGTAGAAAAGGGAAAATCATTAGAAAGCCCGATTCTGCTGCAGATGATATCAAATCGATATTTAATCGCTACAAATCGTTTCAACGTGATACAATAATATTTGACGATAAGATATCTAATGGTAAATTAGTAGCATTCGTTGAGTTTTTAGATATTACAGAACTAAAACAAGCAATCGAAGAAATGAGTGGACAAACAGGAATAATCGGTTGTGGTAAAGTGAGATTATCTGAACGAATTCAACAAAAGAAAGATGAAACAAAGAAGAAGAAAGAAGATGAATATGTTATTAAACTGCAAAATCTTGATAGATCATGGGATAAACATGATCTTATTAAAATTCTAAAAGAAAATCAATTATATGATGACGTAAAAAATGTTACAATTTTTCGTCAAAAATTAGAAAACAATAATTCTACAACTACAGAGACTAATTTTGGTAGAGAAGAAGAAATTGGTTTAATTCGTCTTCGATCTATGTTTCTTAGTACAAAAGGTTTATTTCGTTCGGTACCAGATTGTCAGATTCCATCATGCACACCGGATGGAACCGTTACAGCACTCGTTCTTTTCAATGATCCTACTGATATAACAACAGCTATACAAACGTACGATAATCAAGTAATTAAACTTTTTAAGGGTTCAAGTAAACTACGGCTTATTCCGTCAATGGCATATGAAATCTTTGTTAATGCAACTTTGGCAAAAGCTATTCCATATAAAATTGCACGGGCAACTCAATATGTTCGAGAGAAGTGTAAGAGAGTTTATATTAAAGCTGTGCCCTCAGAGAAAACGGCTGCAATGAAGATATTTATCGATGGGGATGACATAGAACAAATAACAATCGCGAAAATTACCTTTGATACATTAATGAAGGGAATGGAATATAAATATGAAGATGATTCAGATAAAGTAAGTGACACAAGAAGAACCTCTTAACTGTCCAAGCAATTTTTCCATTAAATTTAGTAGGTATTAGGCAAAAGGTATTGCGGATTTCGATTATAAATACGAGACCGGCTCTTAAGAATCTAGAGAACTATTGCTGAAATCTGTCTTTTTCGTAAACAAATATTTTTTTCTTTGTGAGAATCATTACTAAAGGTACGAGAAATAATTCTATTTTTCCCTTTTGATTTCTCTCTCAAGTGGATAGGAAAAAATAGTTTGTCAGAAATGATTTTTCTACAATCGTATCTGTCGATCTTGTATTGATATTTAAAATCAATATGATTAGGTTCGTAGAGTTGGCGAGATTTAGTGGCGCAGCTATTGCAGGCAGTCAAGTACTTTTCCTTTTCAGTTCATTTCTATTCTTTCTCGACTTACGAAAAAAATACTCATTTATGTTATCTTTCCTAGACGAGAATCATCTTTGATCGTGCTGGTACGAAAATATTGCAAGAAATTCAAAACGAAACTGGTACTTATATTTGGTGGAATTATTCGAATTCTTTTGTTCGTATTTATGGCAGTGATCAAGCATCAGAATTAGCTAAAAATCGTATAGATGAATATATTCGAGATATCATAAATAATAAAAAATGTACTATTATGTTAGACATCCCATTTGGTAAGTACTTGTTTGAATTACTAATATGTTGCATCCAGACTTTTTGATAAGTCGATCATTCTTTGTTATATTTGCAGGCTATATACGTCAAGTATTAAAAACGAGTGCAACTTATCAGGAAACTATTGCAAAGGAATTTAATGTTGAGATTAGTATATTAGATGTCAGACGTCAGATACGAATTGTTGGTAAGGAAAAAGATGTCTTAAAATGCGAAGAAACAATTAAAAAGACTTGGACAACAACACCTGTAGAGCAGCAGACAGCAACGAAATTAGTCATAGTGAAGACTAGTATTGAATGTCCAATTTGTTGTGACACGGCTAATTATTTTTTACAAGCTTGTGGACATCCTTATTGCTTAAATTGTCTTAAAATGCAATTATCAACAAAATTTGATACAACATTAAGTAATGAAAGTCTGAAGATTAAATGTATAACCTCAGAATGTAATTCAACACTTTTATTACGTGATATTAAAACAATAATTGATCCAAACAATATGCCGAAATTAGCACGTGCATCACTTGCAGCTTACTTAAAAACGGATAATGATATTGTACGATGCATGGGTACTGATTGTAAACAAGTAAGATACCAATCATATTTTTAGCAGTGTTGTCGATATCTTTTAA
>CAJNOP010004004.1:0-11423 GCA_905250075.1 Rotaria sp. Silwood1 | reverse complement strand
AATCCACACATTCTCCCACCCATACTCTCATCGTTTAATGAAAGAAGTTAGTAAAATGTCTTTGATTGTTTTAGTTGGTTCTCAACGTGGTAAATATACAGCAAGTGGTGGTCGTGTTCAACATATGACAGGTTTGAAAATAAATAAATCTTTATTAGCACTTAGAGAGTGTATACGTGCATTGAGTCGTGATGATGGTAGTCATGTACCATGTCGTCATTCAACATTAACAAAAGTATTAAGAAATTCATTTATTGGTGATAAATCTGAAGTTTGTATGATTGCAATGATTTCATCAACATATTCTGATGTGGAAAATACAAGGAATACATAATGTTATGTAGATCGAGTTAAAAAATGAAGAGCCGGAGATAATTTAAATGAAAATAATGAAATATGAAAAGGTTTGATCAACTCTAAATACATATGTGGAAATAACAATTTATTGTGTTTAGTTTTACCTATTGATGATGATAAAGAAAATCGATGTCGTCATCATCTATATCATCGTGATGGTTCTGTATCATCAAATGATAGCACAAGTTCATCATCTAATGATCTTCGAGTTGATGATGAACAAGATGAAGCATCATCATCTTTATATGCAGCACAAGTTGAACATTTACAAGATTATGAAGAAGCTTTATTTGATTCTTGTCGAGATATTTTAATCAATAAAGAAGCAACACTTACAAAACAATTACGTAAAATTGTTAAACAAGTATAAGATACAATTGATTATGATCAAGAAAAATTTGTTAATCATATGCGTGAAAATCTACTTGTGCGACAACGAATTTTTAATGAGTTACAAACACGTTTACAAGGCTTTGCTGATTGTCTTCAACAAGAACAACAAGTGGCTGCATCACAGAGAAATAAAAAACAACAAACAAATTGTAATACATAATTTTTTTATTTTCTTTTTCTGACTTTTCGTTGTATGTATTTGTCTTATGATATAAATTTTATACAAAATATATATTTCAAAACAAAACCAGTGAATAATCAATAAATAATCACTGCTTCAACATTTTATAATGAAATAATTTATTTTTATTAAAATTGAATAGAATAATATAAGTTTCATCAAGATCGGATGCTTGAAAAATAATTTTTTTTCTGAAGAAGCTTTAAACGAAAAAAAATCCATAAAATTGAGAGCGATACATCAGTTGTAATACTTTACAAAATCGAGAAAAATTCTTCCGACAACCTGTGAAACTCAACTATACAGTTTTCAAACTTGAGTTAAATCACAAACTTATAGATATTAGGAAAACAAAAAACAAAAGAATTTCAGTTTCAGTCTAATAAGTAATTATTGAATGTCTTGATAATCATCCATATAATTCGGAACTTCGTGAATACACACCAGACACTCCACCAACAACTAAGACTTGTCCATTCATTAGTGTCGATGCTGTATGATCCTGTCGTCCAGTGCTCATGCTACCAGTCACTGTCCAGGCGCCTGTTGATGGATCGTACAGCTCTGCACTAGCCATATAGCTACTAGGACCAGTGCCACCTGCAACTAAGACTTTTCCATTATTTAGTAGCGATGCTGTGTGATAGTATCGTCCATTAGTCATATTTCCAGTGGTGATCCAAAGTCCTACTGATGAATCGTACAACTCGGCAGTTCGCAAGTAGGCACTACTACTCAATCCACCAGTAACTAAAACTTTTCCATTGTTTAGAGTTGATGCCGTATGCCACTCTCGTCCTGTACTCATGTTACTAGTAACTGTCCAAACGCCTGTTGATGGATCATACAACTCTGCAGTTTGCCAAATACCGCTAGTGCCATATCCGCCGGTAACTAACACTTGTCCATTTGTTAGTAGCGATGCTGTATGATGCCATCGTCCATAATTCATGCTGCCAGTATTATTCCAATATCCCGTTGATGGATCGTACAGTTCTGCAGTTTGTTGATAATTACTGGTACCAGATCCTCCAGTAACTAAGACTTTTCCATTGGTTAGTATGGATGCGGTATGCCAATATCGTCGAGCATTCATGCTGTCAGTTATTGTCCAAAGACCTGTTGATGGATCGTACAGTTCGGCACTATTCTGAAAACCAGCCGTGCTAGCACCACCAGCAACTAAGACTTTTCCATTGGTTAGTACGGATGCGGTATGCCCGTATCGTGGGAAACTCATATTACGAATTGGTGTCCAAAGTCCTGTTGATGAATTGAGACCATGACGCAAATGAATTACAAAATAATTCAAAAGTATCATTTACAGTATCGACTAGGATCTACCAGGGTCTACCAGGGTCTACCAGGGTCTACCAGGGTCTACCAGGGTCTCCAGACTCCACTAGAGTCCACCAGACTTTCGCCGCACCAACAGCGAGAGATATGATGTGAGTCGTTTCGCGGCACCCACACCAAGAGAGATGTGGTGTGAGTCGTTTTCCGTCACCCACACGTAGACCCTGGTAGACCCTGGTAGACCCTGGAGACCCTGGTAGAGCCTGCTTTAACAGTTTTGAATTATTTTGTAATTAATGTTATTTGAATTACTTTGTAATTCATTTGCGTCATCCAGTGGATGAATTGTATAGTTCGGGAGCATTCATAAAGGCACCGTTAAATCCACCAGCAACTAAAACACTTCCATCGGTTAGTCTCGATTCTGTATGATATTCTCGTGAGAAAGTTATGCTGCTCGTATTTGACCATGCTAAAAAACAAGTTTCAATGCAGTAATCTAAAGCTTTGTATGAGTCAATTTAACACCGTTTATAGAACCATTTTTATCCACCCAGGTGTCGCATTTAAATGAGTTATTGAAGCGAAAGCAAGACTAAGCCCTCAACGATAGTACTTGATTGAACATCTCTTGTTCAAATATATTCTTACTGATTTTTGCTACAGAGGGTCGTGTTTTAGAACGCTGATGACAGTTTCGGCACGTTACACTCGATATCTACTATAATAACAAAACAAAACTTTTGCATCTTTCATTTAAGCATTTTCTCGTGCTATGGAACTTGCAATACAATCATTGCATTCTAAGAAGAAAGTTAATTGTTTATAGAAATTTTTGCTATGATAATCTTTTCTATCATTAGTCTTAAACTCTTTCATTTTTGACATGAAGTTACTTCTGTTCAGTCAGTTTCATATCGTTCTAACTTTTACACAAACATGATTAATTTTTTCGATAGACCTTTTCGAGGTGTCAATTGCAACATTCGATGAGAATCATACTTCTATGTCAATTCTTGAGTTTTTATTCTTTTATAGATCGAAAGTACAGATAAATCTTCATCAAGCATTCATAATAAATATGAACTATTGTTCTTCCAAGGATGATCGTCTAGCTAATTCATAAAAAATTAACACATTTGGCACTACTTTTGTCTATTTAATATTTACTACTGATTTTGTAAAACTACAAAATAATGTTTTATCAAGATGAAAAAGACTTATTTCTCTAGATAGGAGCTAAAATTTTCTTAAATATCACACGCTATGAATAGTGATCGCTTCGATATGATGAAGTACCTAATCAACATTTAGAAAGTTTGGATGTGCCTGTGAATGAACTGAATATCTGTATCCTCAGCCACAACTATCCTAGGTCAAACTGCTAAGTATTCTCTTCATTTAGCCATAAGCATGCCAGTTTGAACAAAAAGAATAAGCTTACTTGACGAGCCGGTTGTTGTGATCGCTGTAGTAGAAGTCGTGCTCGTGTTTGGGCTTGTGATAGAAGTCGTTCCATTGCCCGTGGTAGTAGTCGCTGCAGTAGTTGAGGCTGTGGTTGCTCCAGTAGTTGTGAAAACACTTGTTCCAACAGTTGCTCCAGTGATTGTGGAAGCAGTCGTTGCAGTGGTTGTAGATCCTAGCATAGTCATTAGTACAATGGCTCGCATGAAAAACAAACAGCAGCAACATTAGAGCAACAATATGTGTTTCGTACATTGTCAAGTTTGCGTAATCAGAAGTTAGGATTTCGAAGAATACGCACACTTACAGCAAAGCGTATATATGTCAATCTTTTTATATGATATCCTTAAAGTAAACCAGTGTTTGGCTAAAACTGTTTCCGTAAAATTTAATCTGAATCTGTAAGCTTTTTTAGTAAATAGAAGTCTTTACTCATCATCACGTACTTGCTTGACAGACCTACATTCAACATGAAAAATCAGTCTCGGCATACCCGTGCTTGTAGTTACGGCTTGTTTTGTGAATGCAAGAATTAGTGCATATACGACAACAACCATAACCCCAAACACAAATGCACTAATTATTGGTATGATGCAACTAGACGCTGGACATGTTTTCATATCGATTTTAACGGCACCTCTCCTTGAAGCCCTAAAAAAATAACTGTTCATGCAGTCAGAAACGGTTCATCCATCGCGATGGATAAGAATCAATCCTCTGAGTATTACTAACTTGCCGAAATCATCGCATGATGATTCCCGTTTGCTCAATTTTGATGGCATTCGTGATAAAGAATGTCCATTCACAGGAGTTATAATTGCTTGAGATCGACCCATATATATAGAAAAACAATGGTTTTGATTCGAATACTGACAGTGTATCTTTGAAGAAAAAAATTTATTTTTATTTAGAGTCGTTGATTAACAGATCAATCCAACTAATGCTTCGATAATATGCGGAAGAATCTAAGTACCTGAAATGGATTTTCGACTCAAATTTTCATTAGTAGGTCGAGCGTTTGTCTACGTCAAAACAAATCTTGCGACAATATTTCGAATTTTCAATACTACTCTCTGACGAACAAGATTCAATAATATTAAAGTCTCCTCTCTCTGATGAATTATTTTTCTTATTAAATTCACTGTAAAGGTTTCATTCATTGTATATTAATAAGATGAAAAAAAAGATTGCCACTACCAGCGAAGCGACTATATTGTTCATTTTTCAATCATTCCTGCAACCTACGAAGTGTCGATAAACAATGCTGGCACTTCTTGTATTATTCGATCAAAGCTATATTTTAAGATTTCATACTGACAAGCCAACAAAGAAGTTCAAAATTTCGTATTGAAATCGATGAATAGAGTATAACTCTATTGCACTTTTTTCATTAAGCCTCTTCAATCATGACAAATTCGAAATTCAATTCGTGTCTCTATAGCATCAGTTTCTGCTCCATTGTTTATTGAAAAGTTGAATTATTTAAATTACTCAGCAGAGAAGGTGGGTGTGGACCACTGTTGGAGTTAAAATTAGGGTAGTTATAACTCGAGTTATAACTTTTGAGTTATAACTGATCAACTTTTTGAAAAATAGTTTTAACTCCAACAGTGGTGTGGACGTTCGAGAAGGGAATACCCACCCGCACGCACGCCCACACCCGTACCCACACCCACACCGACACCCACACCCACACCCACACCCACCCACACCCTTATCGATTTTACTATATAGGTTTAATAACATTGAATGAAATCATAATATGAAAATAAAAGAAATAGAATTGAAATAATTGTTGGTTATGTTTTAATTTTTGAAGAGTATTGAACATACAATTAATTATTGAAAGAGGCACTCTAAAGCTAATATTAAATCTTTGATGAAGATATTCTATGATAATTGATGATGATAAAGAATAAGTTCATTATATAAATTTATATAAGTCAACCTATTCTGAACTATGAGAGCGATCTATTTGAGGTAGGAAATATAGGTTCATTTTGATTAGTAGAAACAATATGAATATCATAATGTCAAAGATAATCTTCCATAACAGTCAAAGCAGATTTATTTGATGTTAGTATTTAAAAGTATATATGATTATTTCAAAATATCTATTTCTTTTAAAACAAGAATACGTTGTTTTTTCGCTTATCGAATATATGAATATATGAAAATCGTTAAAAACTTATCTATTTTTTCCTATGCATGATGAAAAACGATCAGAATGTAAAATCATACCTTGCAGTTACTAATGAATAGCATTCCATAGAAATGTACTGTTCTTCTTCTTTATATCATTTAATAAATACTGATTTAGCAAGAATAAGAAGAGAAATGGAAAGTTTTAGATGTATAACTTCTATTTTACCTGTACGAATGAGTGAAATGAAATTACAATAATAATTATCTTTTATTTGTTCTTTTCTCTTTCAAAGAAAAATAATGATCGAACAAATGAATAACGACAATCGAGTCTAGAAAAAAAATGTCCCACATTGTTAACAAAAAGGAAAGACTATACACAGAGAAACAATATAAGAAAAGTCATATTCTGTTTTGTAAAACATTATTTCCTATTGAAATTTGTGATAAAATCACAAGAACAACAATAACTAAATATTAATAATGTAGAATCTGTGCAATCTAATTGAGTATTTTCGAGAAAAATATTGCTATGATATAAAATGATTTGAATTTGATGATACTCTCTATTCATCAATCGGTGTGGTTGAAAATCTATATGCATGCAAAAGAAACAATGGTTCAAATGTAAAACAAATATTTAAGTAAAATGATATTGACTGAACATGTCAATTAGAAAAATTTAACCCTTTCGAGTCGATTCGATTTTCATAGAGAGTAACATGTGACTCAGAATAAATGGTCGTATTTCGCATCTACTATTTTAATCTCTAAATAAATTTTATTAGAAAACAACATATACCACAAGATGCACCGTAAAAAGTTATACGGTCTAAATTGTGAAGCTTATTTCAATTGTGTACTTTTTGTTTTCCAAAAAAAAGCAAAACTTTGGGCGACCAATTTTTAAGGTTGCAAAAATTGATCGTGCAGAATTTTGCTTTTTTTGAAAACAAAAAAAAAAAATAAAGCAAAAATGTTTTATAGGTACCTTTTTTCATGTTGTCAGTAATAATAAAAAATGCTGTCATATGACAGTATATCACTAGAAATTTCTTTTGAAACACCTCAGAGCTCTTCAGAAATATTTAAAAGCAAAACTGTGGAGCTCTCTAAGAAGTTGAAAATCACTATTTGATAGTAAATCATATGTTGCACACATCAGACACACATAAGAGCCGTTTTAAAATAACATATTTTTGAAACAGCATTCTTATTGATTGGGCTATGGTATACTTGGACATATTAGTGAGGAATTTTATTGCAAATGTCAATGATTCTAAGCCAAATATGTCTTTGTGTAACGCAAACAGGAAAATTGTCTTGGTTTGTGGAGTTTGCGAACCAGCCGAAAAGACTTTTCTAGTGATATACTGTCATATGACAGCATTCTTTTTATTATTATTGACAACATGAAAAAAGGTACCTATAAAACATTTTTGCTTTATTTTATTAAATCCACGAGTAATTATTAATATTTTAGTAGACAAATGAAGCCCCAGATATTATCCTTCATTGGTAAAAAAAATGAGCACATTTGCTCGAGAATTTGGACTTCTAGAGCTTTGACAAGTACCTGATGATGAGCAAAGTGCCATTTTCTTCTAATGCAATGTTTGCTTCTGAAACTTTCAGAAAATAATGGGCAACTATTAGGGAACATCTTCTGAAAATTTCACATGGATCCATTAAGCTTTCACTGAGTTATGAATTTCACAATGCCATTACATGGTTTTCGTGTATATCAATGATTACAGTAAAATGGTCATAACTCTGCAACAGCTCGATGAACTTCACTGAAATTTATGTTGTAGATAGCTAGAATAGAGTGCTACACAATGAGATGTTGGCCGACTCAAAAGATCTTTTCTTTCTCGAATTATGGGTTTCACAAGGGACATGACTACTACCTATTATAACTCCGTTCTAACTCGAGCAATTGTGATGGGGCTGGTGCCTAGGATCAGTATTCATCATAGAGTATATACGCACAAAATTGCAGCTGTCTAGCTCTTATTATGAGTGAAGTTCAGTGGGGCTAGGGACTTTTGGCCAGCACTGTATATTTAAACGAGATCGATTTTCTTCACAAATATTAGATGATATTTACGTATTTGTAAAGGTATTTTTAGCTTATGCATATCGATTACAGCCAGATCAAAAAAATGTATATGAAGACTTGCTGTTTTAGTAAAATTACTTTTTAAAATAAAAACGTTCTTTTCTCTCTTTGACTATTTCATATACATCGGTGATTTTTGGATACCATTATAAAGCATAAGCTGCTCCATCGACAATATTGTATGTATATTCTTCTTATTTGTAATTAATGAAAAGAGATAATTACTTTAGACGCGTTGTTCCTACAAAAAGCATGTTGAAGCGCATGATCTTTGGTATCATTATTGCTATTTTGATAGCAGTAGCTGTTGCTATTACATTAGCAGTTGTTTTAACAAGAAAAAGGCACACAACGGAAAAAACGACAATGGGAACAATATCAGTAACAAGAAGTACCACGACATCAGGTTCAACATCTACAGTAACAACAAGAATGACAACGTCCACGTTCACAGGTAAACTCTTCTCAGTATGATGGAAATGAAATAGAAATGTATTTCTTGTTGCCTTGTAGTACTGTATTTACTTGCTTCATATTTTAGACCATGTACTAGTATCGATGAGAATTTGATTTATTGACGTACTTCTTGTTTCTCAAATTTTCCTTTAGATTTCATGGTTGTTCAGATTCTACGGTCTTGTCACTTTTAACCAAGGGGGAAACAGCTGATTATTGATTAGTTTTGATTAGTTTTGATTAGGAGTGATTAGGGGTGATTAGAAGTGATTAGAAGTGATTAGGGGGGATTAGGAGTGATTAGGGATGATTAAGAGTAATTAGGGGTGATTAGGAGTGATTAGGGGTGATTATAAGTGATTAGGGAGATGATGACTCATGTGAAACAATGCCTCAAAAATCACAAAAAGTCCGATTTTTAGTCGATTTTAATCGTACTATTTTAATCGTACTATTTTAATCGTACTATTTTAATCGTTAATTTCAAGAGGGAAACAGCTGATTATTGATTAGGGTTGATTACACTTGATTAGGGATGATTAGGGAATTGATTACCCATGTAAAAAAATGCCAAAAAAAAACAAAAAATCCGATTTTTAATCGATTCTAATCATACGATTTTAATTGTTAATTTATACAGAAATAATCATTAAAAAATGATTACTAAATCGATTATTTCTTTACCTCTGATTATAATCGATTATTCACTTAGTTTCAAATCGATTATAATCAGAAGTAAAGAAATAATCGGTTAAGTAATCATTTTTTAATGATTATTTCTGTAAATTAACGATTAAAATCGTATGATTAAAATTTATCAAAAATCGAATTTTTTGTAAATTTTTAGGGAAATTTTTTTACATACGATAGCTTTCCTCCATGATTTGAGGTACCTGTAGCTCTTTACCTGCTTGGCATACGTATAAGGGAGTTAGTTTCGGTAAGTTTAAACCATGTGGCGCCATTGCAAACCGTTGTCTACACTAGAGCTTCTAACAAGCTTGCCTTAAGTCTTTTCTAACTTTTTTCCGCGTTCTCCATGTTTGCAGAAGGAGAAGAAGAAAGAAGGGCCCCAAAGAAACTAATGTATTTCATATATGAAGACAAATTGTATACAAAAGAGAAAATAATTCCCAGGTCAAAAAGTCTGACGTAAGATCAGACCAGATCCGACAAGATCTTACGCATTCAAGATTTTTCGTAGGATCTCGATGAAAAATCGTACAAGTATACATGCGTTACTTATCTGCAAGATTTCATCAGATTTTGAATGAAAGTCGCCTAGGTCGAAAAATCAGATGGCAAGATCTTATAAGAATCGTACGTCTGATCATATCTGATCTAATAAGATGAGACGAAATCGTACGAAAAATCGTCGTCTCTGATTTCTTACACTAAGTCGTACTAAAAGATTCTTGCAAGATTCTGTTATGTAGTGAAATGTTACTGTAATATTTCATTTAAACTAATATATCCTTAAAATATCACTAAAAGTTTATAGTGAAAATAAAGTGAACGTAAGATCTTGAAAGAAAATGTGGTATGATCTGATGCAAGATTGCAGAGACGACGATTTTTTGTCAGGTTCTTGCAAGATTTCGTCCAGATTACAAGATCTTTATAAGATCGGGTACGATCTGACGTCAGCTTTTCCAACCTGGATCTCTAGCAAAAATCTTGCATGATCCGAGAGCTAAGAATCATACAAGAACCAACTCACTGATTCATGTCGGTTCTTATCAGATCAAATAAGATTCATGAACAAAGAAACATAGTAGACGATAACGCCGATCTTATCTGATCTAGTCTGATCCTGTATGATCTGACATGTTGTTTTTTTATGAGGAAACTCAAACGCAAATTAGTCTAGTCATGAACGAATACAGATATAATAGAAAAGTTTCTTCAAAGGACTAATCTTTGCAAATATTAGAATTAGTAAAATGCTTTTCAGCTACACGTACTTGTTTTTCTACGGAGCTTCATCGAAGACAAAAAACATCTAACGAGTTGCAATAGAACTAAGGACGTTTTCTCGAAACTCGATTAGTACTACAAAAATCGAATCTAATCAATATTTCTATGTCTTTAATACAGAAGTCAAATTATTATTTTGACATATTTCCATCTCTATAAATTGAAATAGTCAGAGAATGAATACACTTAAAACCACAGTTATACAAATATTTGACCGATTATATCTTCAAGTACAACTACTCCAAAAGTCAACAAAATAAATAAACTTCTATACTAAAGTTACAGAAATTTTCAGCTACCTACGCCATCAAGTCTACCCCGCTCGATAGTCAAACCGACAAAAATACTATGATATACACATATAACTATATTAGTGTAGAAATTTACTTATTTTTTTGTTTTAAGTATCTCAGAAGGTAGACTTCGAAATATAGATGAGTGAATATTTCTATATTTTTAGTATAGACGTTTATTCACTGTTTTACCTATCTCAGTAGATAGACTTCGAAGTATGGCTATGTGAATATTTCTATATTTTTAGTATAGAAGATTTTTTCTTTGTTTTGACTATCTCACGAGATAGACTTCGAGCAATAAATAGGTGAAGATTTCTATGTCTTAATTTTAATAAAGACACCTCCGTATACAACTAGTATAATGCAAAAATGCGACAAAATGCGGACTAATCGTACTATAAGAACGTGTTTGATCATATATGATCATATTGTTGGATCTTATACGTAACTTATAGTCATTCTTGATGTAAGATTGCATGAACCGCGTTTTTCCGTACAGTTTTGCGTATGATCTTCTCTGATCATATCTGATCTTACTCTAATATCTTATATGATCGGTCAAGAACGTATATGTATCTTAATATCTGATATATCGACCTGGGAATTCATTTTTTTGGTGTCTGAACAACTCTGGACAATCGATCAGCAGATAAACTGCTATTATCTTTTGTTAGAAGGTAACAGGCAGTGGATTTGTGTAAGAACTTGTCCGTATCATTAATTTTGATCTTAAGAT
>CAJNOP010004003.1:0-11423 GCA_905250075.1 Rotaria sp. Silwood1 | reverse complement strand
GTCGAAGTACTAGAGATAACATAATATATACATGAAAGTCGACGCAATTCGACCAATTGACATGCAATGAATAAAACCAATAATCAAGTTTGGTATAATTCACTATAAATAACAGATGGACGAAATAGTTTGAGATGGTAGATTTTGAATTTTGTAAATAAGGTTGTTCTAGATCACCAAATAAATACATATATAAGAACATCAATATTAAACCAGGATAATAACGTAATAAACGTTTTAAAATAAATACAAAATAATTTGTATCATTATTATTATTGTTTGTTAATATAGAATATGTTAATAAAAAACCACTTAAAACAAAAAATATTTCCAAGCTATTAACAAATATGACTCCGAATAAGAATGAGTTTGATTGAAGATAATTTAACCATTCCTTTGCAGGATACATTGGTATAAATAGAACGAATAATTGAGAGACATGAAGATAGATAATAGATAAACTGGCTAGTGCTCTTAAACCATCGATAGTTGAAAATGAATTTGATTTAAATAACGATTGAAAATCTTGTTTTGGTTGAAATATTGACATTCTAAATTATATATCATTTTAAAAAGTCTTGTTACTTCTAATTCAAATATGATTACATGTTTGAGTGATTGTTACAGTGTATTGTAACTACATATACCTCGATTCTATCTATTCTCTTTTCTTTATATTTTCGTTTCCATTCTTTTCTTTGTCCTTGATTAACCTTTCTATTCTTTTCTACTTTTGTCCTTGTTTTTCATGTTCGTATATAAACGTTTGTTTTCTTAAAGAATAAACAGAGAGAGAATAAACCACACACGCACGTTAACTGTGTTCGTCGCTCTTCGTGAGCGTGAACGCTAACATTTGGCGACCCTGGCGAAACAAGAACATTTAAGTTAACAAAAAAAAAAAAAAAAAAAAAAATTTATTAAAATTCATCAAAATTATTTTAATATGTATACTGATAAGAGCCTCTATTGAATTGAGACTCGTGACAAGATTACGACTGATCAATTTATTATACAACCGAATATCTATCTCTCTCAATAATCAAGTGGAACAAAAAACAAAAAAAAAAAAAAAAAAAAGAAAAATTTTTTTTTTCTCGTTAAACATATCAAAGCACACAATATCTGCAAGTTATTATTGATATGATAATTTTAATCATCGAACAAACGTATGTTCCTGGGAATCTTTTGTCGAAAAGATCCGTCTCAAAAACAAAAAAAAAATATGTCAAATTAAATGGAATACTTATTTATTAATCGACTAATCTAATTCGATCTAATTTAGCATAGCATAGTCGGGGAGTGTGACCTTCCACCACTCACTGATTGTGAAGGGCTATTAAATCTAATTTGGTACCTATTTATTAATAATTTATTATTCTATTATATGAAATTTAATTATTGGATACAATTAATATTCAACTTATTCTTGACAGATTCTTACCATGGCACTGAGAATCGAAAAGAAACCAAGATTTCGTAACCTGTTTTTTGGCATATTAATGAATCTATGAATCATATTTTTTTTTCTTGTCACTTAAAACAAACAAAATTATCACATGTAGTATTAGATTATTTGCAGTTAATATGAATATAAACTAGTTGACAAAGTTAAACAACATCAAACAAAAAAATCAACTTTATACGTCGAACAACATCTGACTAATATGCGTTCATTTTCTTTATATGAACATCATTTTTTTAGTATCATAGTGAACATGTATTCTTTCTTTTCTGCGCGTTTTTTGTTATTGTCTATGTCTACACATATTACCGTTAAAGATGTGGTATATTTCTGTTATTTTTCTAGATTGTTAAACATTTTTCTTTTCTCTTCATAGTTGGTTTGCATTTGTTTTTTTTTTCTTTTTCAAACACTAACTGTTTATTTGAAAGATTTTCCTGCGTTATAGTTGTTTTTCTTTTGCATCTCATATTACTCATTTTTGTATTTCCTATGTCATTGTTTTTTTCTGGTGTTTTTTTTCCTTTCTAAAAATGTTGATAGTACACATTTTTTGTTCGATAGGGGAGTATGTTACAGTGTATTGTAACTACATATACCTCGATTCTATCTATTCTCTTTTCTTTATATTTTCGTTTCCATTCTTTTCTTTGTCCTTGATTAACCTTTCTATTCTTTTCTACTTTTGTCCTTGTTTTTCATGTTCGTATATAAACGTTTGTTTTCTTAAAGAATAAACAGAGAGAGAATAAACCACACACGCACGTTAACTGTGTTCGTCGCTCTTCGTGAGCGTGAACGCTAACAGTGATGCTACCATTCTTCTGAAGCATCTCACTATCTAATAGGAGCTATCCGTATGTACAGAAATCAACAAATATATTCTATGTCTTTAAAAAAATATATGAACGTTTTTTCTACTGACTAAAAACTGGGTGGAATCGTTCTTATTGAAATAGAAACAGTAAAATTGTATTCTAGAAGTGGCAGAAATCGTTAAACTATTCTGTTGATAGAGAATAAACCCCTATTGCTTTTTATTACAGTGTTCTCTGCAAATCGATTCGAAATAAAATCCGTTTTCTGATTGATGTGTAGATGCCATCGGGTATTCTACAACGTGTTTTTTTGACACATGATTGTCGATTTCTGCTTTGTACAACGTTCTGTAGAATACGCTTCGGACTATATTTTCGATAGAAAGGCGTTGATTTTGGAAGACTTTTTTTATGTGAGATGTGTTTTTGAGTAGAAGATTTTTAACTATCATTAAAGAAAACACAGTTTATGCAGAAATCCTCTGTTTCAAAATAAGTTTAAAACCTTTTTTATACCCGATTTTCTTTTCGAAAAATGTTTACTGTGTGATTTCGAGCTATCTTTAATCGATATTTCTAGAAAGTCTCTTTTATTGGTAGAAAAGAAATTTTATCTAACTATTCTGCATTATTGATTTTTGATCAAAGTTATAGCATACACTTCGAGAAATCTCAGTTTCTCAAATATCTATTGACCATCAGGAGAACAATCATGTGTAAAAGTAAAAACAAGCGTTCGGTGTTTGTTGTGAATAAATGGGATTTTTCTGCATTGTAGGAGTGTTTTAATGAAAAACTTAAAATTCAATCCTTCTGAACTCAATAAATAAAATATTTAATATGAGAGATGAGTGTTTTCATTCGATTACTAACATTCTCAGCTAGGCAATAGGGGTGTAACCAAATGAAAACTAGAGGGAGCACAGCCCTCTCTATGAAGACTTGAGCCCCCCCTACAAAATATTTTGCTCGTTACAAAGAAAAATACGTATCCCCGACTTTGGTACCTTCAACAGCGTTCCTATGTAGAATTATCCAAGTTTTCGGCGCCACTCTATAAATTAGCGTTATCTACGCTAGATACACATCTAGTTAGTGGATTGAAATGAACAGTTTTGTATTGGAAAATTATAGCTGTCACTTTAAGTAAGTTTTATCTAGTATCCTTAATACAAGAAACAATTAAAGCTCTTGATATCATCGAGAATTGAACATGTCGTTTCCAATAGATTTTCTAGTTTTTTTCAAGGTTTTTTTTATGAAAAAATATGTACGAATATTTGCTGATAGCATAGTCTTTTTGAGCTTGTTGAATTCTATCTAATCATATAAAAATATCTATTGATATAGCTTGAAAACAACAGTTTGAGCAACTTTGACTCCTTCGCGCATGTCAAGAATATTTTGGTTTTCTAAAAATATAGGATGGAAATGCTTCTTCATGGTCAATAAAATGACAATAGTTTTTCATAACGTCTAAGCAATTTGAATTTCTTTTCAAGGGATAACTGATTTCTTTCTAGAAAATTATATATTTCAGTAAACTCGAAATATATGTATGTAGTATACAGAACGCCATGATGAAAAAAAAGAGTCAAAACCTTCGAATTACTATTTAATTCATTCACAACACAACAAGAAATGAAGAACTTGGAAGATATTTTTGAGAAACATATTTTCTAAAACCCAGTTTCCTTGGATTATTGAAGAGGAAATTGATTTCCTCCATAGGGTGAGTTAAGATGTTCTTTTTTTTAGTCGATAACTTTTTCCTTCATTTCGACGCTTATCCGAAATAGAGTTTCGTTCTTTCATCTTTCACATCAACCTTCTGCTTTTGAAATAACTGTTCAAAGTCTAGTCGCCTTTGGCAGTTAAGGATCTAAGACAATCAACATCATTTTGCGCTTGTCACTTGAAAAACGTAGCTTCCTTCAATATGGATTTATTTCGTTTTTTTGACAAAGACATTTTATCCCATTACGAAAAGTTGTCTTTGACAATATTTTCTTGTGAAACAAGTGTTAATTATTTTTTTCTACGATTATTGTGTCGTCAAAACTAAAGACTGATGTGACAAAGAATTTTTACTGCATATTGTCATTCGAACGTCATCTCGAAAATGAAAAACAGAGTTAGTTTATTACAAAAGACCAAAACAGTTTCACTGCTATCTCGTTCTGAGATCATGTACGCTGTTGGAGACAGCCTCCTCTACGCTTTATTTTTCTGGTTACGCCCTACTAGATAATGGTGGAAATCATTTTTAGAAAAAGATCAAAAAGAAGGTGAACAGAATGAAGAAATTATTAAATACTTGTAGAGTTATCCCGGTCTTTGGAAAAGCATATATAGAAAAAGATCTATCATGTATCAAGAATATATCTGCTCCATATCTATATGTATGACATATGCACTTCGACTAATATGAAGACAAGAGAATGGGCTTCAGAGCGACGTCACTTTACATAAGCAACAGTTTGAATATAGAGCATTATATCCTAATTCTGGCAGAAGAAGTTTCAAGTTCAGTAATTTTCATTTTTAGGAGACATTTATTTGAGATTAAAAAAAAAATTATCTAGCGATGTAGCTGAGATTATGCTCTATTGAACTATGTAAAAGTATGTATGTGAAATCTATATCGTCACTTTTCATTAATTAGAGTAACATACACTATTCTTTCAGTTCTTTTTTTGTCAGTCTGATTCAAATACATGGCATTTTTGAATGAAATCGGAAATAAATACGTAGACACTACCACAAGATCAAAATCACACCATACTCTTGGAACAAAAAAATTTCTATACCCTTAGCACTATCACTGGTAGAAAACTAGATTTGAACACATGAAGTAATCATGTACTTTTGTCTATAACCTCCACAACTCTAATTTTGCAGTGAGATTATTTATTTTTTGACTAGTGTTGAGATGTCAAATTGCTTATATGGTGAATATATATTTTTATATCTTGTTCATCCTTCTGATTATGAATCTTGGTTCGATATGTACCCATGGTGAGTTTTTGGATTGAGGCTCCGGAAACTCGATTCTTACAGACTTATACATAGTATGAAACAAAGAAAAATGTGTCTGAATAAGCCATTTTGTAGAGCGTCAAACGCTGAGTATATCTTGTCAGTTTTAGCTTTTCCAAACCCAAACTTAGGGCACGGCAGAATTTTAAAATTCTTCAATAGGATGTACTAGCGTCGAAAAACTTTCGAAAAGTTATAGCACAAATCAATCTGAAAATGCTGACACTGACAGGATTTACATGACAAAACTTTGCATAGATTCAGTCCAAAAACTCACCATGGGTACAAATCGAACCAAGATTCATAACCAGAAGGATCAATAACATATAAAAACATATATTCACCATTCTACAAAACCGTTTTTTTGGGTTAAAAATGACTCAGCTATGAACAGAAGACTGAAAAAATTTTTGGAACTGATCGGAATGACTCTAAAGTGCTAGCAATAATCATGCGACTTTTTATACAGAATGTGTAGTAGTTTTCGAACATCTCGAGAAGCAACGCATAGTTGTAGGATGGAAAGTATCTGTGGTAGAAGTGTCAGTTAGAGAATGAAGCCTATCATAACAATAATGGAATATGGATGTTTCTGATGCTTTTGATTATGCGGAAGTCTTCTATTAAAAAGATTTTTGACTTCAAGTTGACAAAAAATTTATTAAAATCAAGTGTTTACCCTTGGTTTTTTAATTAAAAAAAATTAGTGTAATCATTTTAATCAATTTTATTAAAAAAAAGATCAAATTTCACCTCTATTGCCTATTGGATGAGTTCTACATTACAACCAAAAAAAGGCTACTATAAGAACCTTTTTTTACAGAATATTTTTGTTTACATATATATATTGATCTTAAGTTCCTTTTTATTTTTATAAAATAGTAATTGCAGAACTTTCGATCGATTATAATTATTGAAATTTTATTTTGGAAAATTTTATAGCCAAGTGTCTGTCTCAAATTTAGGAATTTTAGTCTTATTTGAATTCTATTTTGACATTTACTTCTACTTATTGTACAAATAAGGGTGCCTATTTCCTGTTAATTTACTTTGAATTTGTCAGATATACAAATTTAAATTTATTTTAAATGTAAATTTTAAAAAGGTAAATTTAGCTTAAATATGACTTATATAAATTGATATAAATTTTCAGATTTATTTAAACCTAGTTGAAATCAATAAAAATTCAATTGAAACGAAATAAAATTCAATTTAAATCCATAAATTTAAATTTTTAAAAATTTATTTTTGAATTTATAACATTTTCTTAAATGAAAATTGATTTCCTAAGTACAAACAGCTGAGATATTTGATTACACAGCAGTTTTCTTTAATATAAATAGAAAATTAAACATATCATCGTAGAACCTTAGACAACGACTAACCGACATAAGAATGTATTGAGCTTGAACGAAAACTCGCTAGAAGAGGAATGAATTATAGAAGAAAGAGACAGGTGCAAAAAAGAAACAGGTTCAGGGACATGTGGAAATTAATTGTTTTTTTCTTCAAAACAATAACGCGTTCCTATTTGGAAAAACGTATTCCTTTGAAACGTGTTGTTAAGACGCTTTTAGCGTTCTTCTGAAACCCGCTTTTCGACTCAAGAACTATTCTTTTTAAAGAACGTTCTTAGCATATTAGGACATGTTCTTTTTTCACTAAAAAGGCCCGTTTCCAAAAGGACGCAAGAAGCATCTTAACAACGCGTTCTTGTTTATTATTTTCTTGATCTTTTTACACATGGGTACTATAGATGGCCACACTTTTTGCGTGGATGGAGGTTCAGTCTCGAAGACTCATACTATGTACAATCGATGAACGAAAATTTTAAAAAAAAAGGTATGATGTAAATATACATTTCTATGAGGGCACAAATAATACCTGTTGTTGTATTGATCGTCGATAAAATATGCTCCTTTGGACTATTTTCTTTCTTGATGTTTCATAAATAATATATATGAAGAGAAGAAAATATTTTTTGCGCAGAGGTTTACCAGCGAACAAACACAGCTACATTCTTTTTCTTTTAGTTTAGGATGCAATGCTTTTTTTATCTCTTTCTTCTTCGTTTTGCGTTCTGTGCTCTACATAAAAACAAATTACATATATAGAAGGAAATAAAAAAAAATTTCTTCTTCTTAATTTGCTCCTACTTATAGATACGAGCACAACATATAAATAAAGCGAGTTGAGTAATAGTGCCGTTCACAAATGATTCGAAATTAAATAGCCGATGTTTTTGATCATGTCATCCTTTAATTGACATTATTTTAATTTTCAATCAAATGTCATTCTTAGTATACTGGATGTTTTTGCACATAAATCAGATGCTACATTGATTATTACAGAATATTTCCTAACAGCAGGTTCATAGTATTCATTGCCGATTTTCCTATTCATATTTGCATGTGATTGTGTGTGACACTAACATTCTTCTTTGTCATGAATTGAGAAGTTGGCATTTCGTGCTGCAACCAAATCGTTGACTTGTTCGAAAGTTGAATTTCGGGACTTCACTGAAGAAGTTGAAGTGATTGTAATAATTTGAGATGTAGTGGCAGTTTCTCAGTGAAAAATTATGCGATTAAACTTCGATTATAATGCGGAAATCCCATGAGAAGAATAGGATTTATAATCGGATTAAAATGAAACAAAATCCAAATTTTTATCCGAATATAAATTTTCTAGTTGATTTTATCCGTATTTTTAATCGGAATAAAGAATAACAATGTCTGTAGGGATAGGGTTGTTACCGATCGATTGACCTCAGAGTAGAAAAAGGCCAAGATGTGGACAAAAAAAAGAAGATTAAAACTTACCTAAAGATCGGTGTCGATCAGTGAACTTGAAATCGAGAAGAATAAAGATGTTATTATAAAAAGCAGATTCAAATGCACCCAAAGATTCACATCTGTCGATGAGCCTAAAATTGTGAAGTCAGCAAATAATCTACAATTGATTCAATGTGCGCTTCATCATGCAAGATATTCAACGATGAATACTGACCTAACTTTTTTGCTTGAGGTGCATTTCACGAGTAACTCACCGCTCAGAGTACGGTGCGCAGCATAGAGAACCACAAAAGTAGAGATATTGCGTACTCGAATGTCAAAAACAGGGATATTTGCACAGGCGAATTTCAGGAGTATGGATCGTGCAATGTCCCACGCACCTCTCTCTCATAGTTACGTCCCTGAGTGAGCAATGAAAAGTCTGGATTGGTTTGGTTTTAAAATCTTTCGTTTTTGAGATATCATATTTTTAGTACGTTTTCTCGCACAACGTCCTGGTACTCCTCAGGTTTACCTTGAAGAATCAGTTTTTGAATTTCGGCTTGAAACTTTGCATCTATGCAAGTCTTGATGAGACTAGTCCATTCTGGAAGTTTCAGATTTTCTGATTGCTCCTAGGATAGGAGTAACCAAAAAGTCTGAAACTTTCAGAATGAACTAGTCTCATGGAAGTCTCAATAAGCGCAAAGTTTGAAGCCGAAACTCGAAAACTGATTTTCAAGGAGAACCTGAGAGGTACCAGGGTGTTTTACTAGAAAACATACTGAAACTACAATGTCTCAAAAACGAACGATTGGCACACCAAACCAATCTGGACTTTGTCATCGCTCGCTAGGTCTTTCGAATAGATATAATTCCAGCCCGATAGTGATTTGATAATTGGAGAGATTCGCTCGTAAGTGGTAATGAACACTTTGAACATATTTGATCAATTCTGAGCGCTGACGGTGGAGAGTTTCTTCTATGCGTCACTCATATGTCGAATGTCTTACCATTCGTAAATCCAATCGACGATTTGAAAGCCTATATTTATTTTCTAATTCAAATAAGCTTAAATATGCATTCGTTGTTTGTCCTCATCGAAGTCAAAGTGTTTGCCGAAAAGAGTGGTTTTTTATGAAGTCCTAATGGACGCCGCACCTGTTTTTGTTTTCCTAATCTAACGCATCGCTCTTGATTCAAGTGGTATATTCTTCTATTGATCTCAAATTTCAAATACCTAAAAGGCACACAAAAGGAACAAACCTACACCGTCAAATGATGATATAGGGCAGAGGTGCAGAATCTTCCTCATGCGCCCCCGGGCGGGGGGGGGGGATTTTTTGAAAAATTCAAATAATAGGGAAATTTTGGAAAAACCCGCTGGCCAAAATAAAATACAGTGGGGAAATTTTTTAAAAAACTTTTTTGCGTGGGGGGAAATTTTTGGATTTTTGGAAGATTCTGCACCTCTGATACAGGGTTAATATAAAACTATTATGTTGAATCGAGGTTTTTACGATCATAATCAATTATGAAATTCAATCCATCATAATTGATTTGAAGTTCGAAAAAATGAAAACAATTGATTAAGCAGACCATTTGTTTCATTAAATTCAAATTAATGTCATGAATAACTGGTGAATTGTAGGAACAAGTTACGTTAAGTCTGCATAATGAACATAGACCAATACAGTCGATCAGAATCAATTAAAGAGATTGCCATGGTATATCATAGATTAAAAACTACATAATTTCTTTAAATCGATTACTGAATTATAACGGATTTTAATCAAATCTTTTAACAAAAATCGCCTATCTTTATACAAAATCAGATGTTTACATATCTAACCAACAATAAATGTGATTATTGCACAACAGTTTTTCTTTCACTGGGTTATTCGAGTGATCTTTTGTGTTTGTTATTATTGTCATATAATACGGACAATAATTCAGGTAGTCATTACTCATTACCTTTTATCCATTATAACTGTGCAAATCATGATTGCATAGAACCGGTGAATCATATCATTCAGTTTGTTGATGAATTAGGTAGGGTAGTGATACATTTATTTAGGTTGTCATTTGTTGGTGATCATTAACTTCACTGAATAATTTGACTTAGTAATCGCAAACGTCGATAACAAAAGGATGACATCATTTTTTCCGTTTCTCCTACTCTCCTATATGTCATCTTATTTTAGTCCTTTTTAGATCCCCTATTTCTTTTCGTAGTTATATAGACTGTAGTGATTTGTGAACAGCTCTATGACTTGCCTTATTCATGTGATATGCGTTACACATTTATAAATAGAATCCTATTAAGAAGAAATATATTTTTTTCTCTCTCTCTCTATATATATATGTAACTTGTTTTTGTGTAGATCATAGAACGCAAAACGAAAAAGAAAGTGACAAAAAAAAGCATTGTATTAAAAGTAAAAGAAAAAGAATATGAATGTGTTCGCTACTTAGAAATGGTAGAACAAGTTAAAAAACATCACGATATATAATATTTACGTTATTTTATACTCAGTTCATAACAAGTTTGCGAGAAAAGACCTAGAAAAATCTTTTGAATAAAATAAATTGTTTTTAGATTTTTTTGAATCGTTGAATCAAAATAAGTATATCTTGAAGTTGTTTGCTCATTTCAATGTGTTTTGAGTGATCTATATCATCTCCAATATTTCCCGTTAGCGTAAAAGTCTGAACTTAAAATCGGTCTCTAGTTGAGACTTACAGAATTGTCAATCTTTTCAAGCGTTTGCGGATGCCTATTTGTATGAGTAGACCTTACTGAAAGTGCTAATATGAAATAATAGAAACCAAATTATTATAGAAGTCATTTATTCTAAATGACTTTGTAATTCATTCTTGTCGTTTAGTGGATTTGTTATCTCGAGTAGTACCATAATCTTCTTGTCCGCATAAAAAGTTATATTATTTGAGTTATATCGATAGTAAACGTTTTCTTATCCAAGTCAAAATGGCACTGAATTTCTCTTTTAGTTCGTGTCGCACTGGAAGACTTCTGACTAGCAGGAAAATTCTTTGAGAACGGGAAAGAAATCTAATGCTTACTGATGATGAGCATAGTTGGGTGTGGGGTGTAGGTGAGTGTGAGTGTTAGAGGATAGAGGATCTACACTCATACCCCCACCCACCTACACCCAGACCGTACTATCTTAGGTCCTTGCGTGCAGCATATTTCTCTCAAAAAAGTATCAACAAATTTTGAGTCTATGATGAATAAGAAATAAATGATAGACCATTAGATATATTTGAGAAATAAATTAAAAATATGTTATTACCCACGGAAAAATT
>CAJNOP010004002.1:0-11426 GCA_905250075.1 Rotaria sp. Silwood1 | reverse complement strand
AATCAGTTTTCTAATAAAAACTGAATTTGATTCACATTCCGTTAAAAGCTTTTTTGAATCAGGGCAAAAAGTTTCACCCTGCCCTACCTCAGAGCAGGGCATCAGGGCAGCCCTGCCATGTTACAGTCTCTGTTATCTATTGTTTTAACAATGTCAAATGTGATAATAACACGATTAATTATTACAATTGAAAGTATTTTTCGAGATACTAAAACATGTTTACTCATGTGAAGACCAAACGCAGATGAGACGCGTTTGAATTAATAATAATAATCCAACACACCTGAGTTATAAAAGCGTTTGGTTTGTTGTTTCCTGCAAAACGTGTTTCAACGAACGCTCGTGCTCAAATGCGCTTTGTTAATGGTTGAAATAGGGCGCATTAAAAATCTCAGAGAAAAATCGAAAGCGATCGCATTTTTTGAAGATGGAATACTTCAAGTTTGATCATTCATGGTTTGTGATGATCATAAAGTGTTGATAATTCAATTTAGTTATTAAGAATTTAATTAAAATGAAAATTTATTTTATAAAATATCAATCGATGCATGAATTTAATACATACTGTTTTAGACAAGACGGGTGTGGGTGTGATTATGGTACTTATTAAAGAAAAGTAATAGCCACACCCACCCAATCAAGGTATGTATTATTTACAAAGCCTCATATGAGAAAGACTTGTTTTATTGAAATTCAACTGACAAGTTTGGCAACAATTTGAAAATTAACTTTGCCTAAGCATAATAATCGATAAAGACAAGTCGAGAATAGGGTTATTAATGCAGTTTCACATCGGTTTTTTTTTGAGAGAAAACAAACTTCGTTTTCTTTAGCATCGAGTTCTCTACAGAAAATTCAGATCATTGTTAAAAACAACAAAGATTCATTTTATCGAAAAAAAATCAATTCTATTTTAATGATGATCATGCATTTTAAAAGTTGTGGTTTTTAGCATTTGTTATAATTAGATTGCACAGTTTCAACAAGCACCTTAGAAAATTTGGATTCAGATCAATTCATCTCTGCTGAAAGTATCGATATTCATCTTTGATGTTTCTTGAAGTTACTATCCAATTCATTTGTTATTATTAATTCGACTGTGTCGTATATATTTTTTATAATGTTTCAAAAGTTTTTTTGAATTGTTTGCTATGATATCAATTATTATCAACGAAATGTCAAATAAACGTTATTACTTTAGAAAATGCTAAACATTTGTTTTTTTTTGTACAAAACGAACTATCAGTGAGAGAAATAAAGACAATGCAACTACAAGCCATGTTATACATGCTGGTGGAATTTAATTCGTTCGAGTAGCGATCAACAAAAAACAGAAACTAGTCCTATTCTCACTTTTTCTTAAGTTTCAGCTTTCGTCTTATTCTAACAAGACGAGATTATAACCATAATAATATACAGAGGTATGACGTCGCAACAAATCTTCATTTAGAGGATTAGAATAAAGATGATGTTACCGAAGACTAAGACTGAGAATACAAATATGAAGGTATGAACATAGGTACCGAAATGGTTGGGTGTGGGTGTGGGTGTTGAGTGCGGCTGTTCTCAACATGAACAATCACACCCCCACCCCTTCCACACCCGCACCCTCATTCTCGTTCTCTGATGCTTAAGTACTTCTTTATATACAGACACTCTTAAAACTATCACTTACTGGTAGAGCTCACGGATATTGTCGGGTAGTTGGAACAGTGGTGCAAATCCTAAATGATAAAGTAATTCTTTTTATTTCTATTGATCTTCTCTATCAACTTTTCATTCTGTACACAGGCCTTAACTAGAGTCGATTTGGCTCAAGCAAAAATTGGAATCAAAGAATTACAACATATTGCTAATGTTTTAAGAAATAACAACATGAATCTCATATTTTCTAAACTAACATTATCTGTATCTTTTTCTTTCGGCATAGACGATCATTTCATTGAACCTCGAGTATAATGAAATTGGATATGAAGGAGCACAGTATCTTGCTGATGTTTTACGAGATAACACGGTATTTGTTATACTCTTCTGATTTCTTGTATGACTATTTTCTACACATATAAGACACTCACCTCGCTGAACTTATCAAGCAATGTAATCAGTCCTACTGGAGCAGAATATCTTGCAAAATCTTTACTAAATAATACAGTAATCTTCATTTTCTTTGAATCTTTTCACCATCCCTTATTCTTCTTAACTTTTAGACACTCACTGAACTATTTCTTGGTGGTAGTACTTGTTCATATCGTCACTCAACTGAGGTACGGCTTGTAAATCAAAATGAAATTCTTTCGATATTTGGTTGCATCATTTCTTGCATTCTTCGTTTTTTTTGTTCTATATAGAGAGGAGACTTTGATCGTGACCACAACCTAATAAAAGATATTGGAGCACAACATCTCGGCAACGCATTAAAGAAGAACAAGGTGAGTCAAATTCACTATTACTATCAATCTTACTCGTATCTATCTTCTTGACTGCAAGTAGGCATTCATTGTACTAGGTCTTCAATGCAATAGAATCGGTTACGAAGGAGCAGAACATATTGCCAATGCATTGCGAAGTAACATAGTATACCTCTTTCTTTATCTCTTTCATATTTATCGTTTCCTTTACTTCTATCAGACACTTAAAATGATAGAATTTGAATGCAATGAAATTGGAGATATAGGAGCGAAACACTTTGCTGATGTCTTGCGAAGCAATATGGTGATTCTCTTTTTTTTTCACTTTTCTTAAACTCAATTTCTTTGGAGATAGACGCTTACCACATTGAGTTTCAAGCGTAATAAAATTGGGTACACTGGAACACAACATCTTGCTGACGCTTTACAAGAGAATAGAGTAAGTTTTATTCTTCATATACCAATTCTATATTCATATTTACTATCGGACATAGACACTCACTACATTGAACTTAAAATATAATGAAATCGGTGATAGTAGAACTCAACATTGCATCGATATGTTGCAGCATAATAAGGTATATCTTTTTCTTCCTGTCCGTTCTAATAACAATCATATCTACTATTTATACACACTTATCAATAAGATGCTTAAACGTAATCAATTTAGTTAAATTCGTATTGTATTGTAGTAGACGTCTTCTTTTTTTTGTATAATTTTGGTTTGAATATAATTATATCAGAAAAGTATTACTTTACAAGTAATCAGTAATGTCAAATCTGGAAGTTGAATTCAATTATTCATTTTTCGAAGTCAGACGAAAACAAATATTTTTACGGAAACAATAAATAAAATCTTAAACTATAACGTATGCTCAAAGAGTAACGTTTTAAAAAGACGATATTGACCCAAATACATTTTTATTTAAAGAACACATCTCTGTATATTTGTTTGAGGAGCATGACAAAGCGTAGAAATAGTTGCAAGAAGCGCGAGACATGTGCATACATTACTGCTCTTCTCAACAACAATCATGGAACATTGAGATTTTTGTAGTCTAGATGTTTTAGCAGGATGATTCATAAAATAAGATTGCAAGGAAATCAGTTAAACAGCAGGTAAATAAGTGGTTAGCAATTAAGCATTTCTTGAATACTGTTTGACATACAATATGGGCAAAGTATTATTGTAAATCACATTCATCACAACAGATCATGCGATGTAAAACAGTGATTAAAACAAAGTAGATGTGATGCTATGCGTCCGGATGTTGACCTTTAGTAATAATACATAGTGTGAATCGGATTCCAAAATCGATGAGCGGAACTAAAAATGAAAACGAAAAATAAAAACGTAATTGATGGGAACAAAGTTAAACAGAGAAGGGATACAGAAGAGAGCCACTGATTTTTTTAACTATTCAGTACAGAAGGATATGGCTAATTCTTGGACAATCATGTTGTAGAAGTAAAGATTTTTTCTTTTTATACAGCGCTAAATTCTTCTATGGAGTAACTTTTTTTGTTATTTAACAAATTCTAATCAAGTTAGAAGTAATGACTGATGTGTTGGTCTTTAATTTCTTAACTCTTTTCATCAAAAAGAAGTGATCGACTCGATCTTTTAATTGTTTATGATAAGTATCTCAAAAAGAAAAGATCTTCTAAAAACTAACCTAAATCAGGAGATATGTCGTTCAAGTGAGTCTTCATGCTTAAACGAGAAAAGATTCATCACACCTACAATGAATTGTATCTATTATCATATCAAAATGCATGGAAGCATATATTCTAAAGTCAAAATAAGAATTAGGATATTCTCTCTTCGTCACACAAGAAAGATCGATTCTTTTTCTAAAAATTCTTTCAAATTAATCCTATTTAAAATGTTTAATAGAATAGAAAACATTATTCAATATGAAATAAGGGAAATTATGAATAATAAGCATATTTTACTACGATCTATTATTTTATAACTAAAAGAATCTCTATAAAGTTAATTGATTATCAACATTTATTTAGGTATGAAAATAAAAAATATTCATTATGTTTTAGGGATTAACTTTAAAAAGTTTCTTTACTGTATATAAGACGATTTTCTTTCATCAAACATACTTCTGTTTTTTCACTTTATATCCAAACAAAAACTCTTGATAAGAATCTGATGATTTATTTTATGATAGCTTTTGAAATGATTTTTCAATGGATACTTGTAATCCACATTTCCGGAATGATATATAAGGTCTATGAACATCGTCGTACGGAAGTATGCATAGGAATCACTTCAATACAATAAACGGAAATAGTTTTGGCAACAAAAAAGTGATCGTATTTGCTTTCATGCTTTATTCTATCTGATGATTCACTACAATTTATGAAAGACTCTATTCAGCAATAACACATCGTAATAAAGATAGATTTTAATAAAAGAAACTGTAAATCATAGGGAACAGTTATATAAGTCGAAATTGACAGCTGAAATCAATTCAACTTGTAACTTTTGAATCTCGAAAACACTCTGATTCTCTTTGAACATATGTGTAAGTTATAGGTTTCAACGAAAGAAATGTCAAAAGTCAGTAACAGCTATATAGTCACCTTCGATGTTTATATATTACAGTGTATAAGTTAATATATGTGAGATTGTACTTATTTCTCTAAATTTATGATCGACATGTCACTATTGATCATTACTGAACTCTATAGTTATCCTAATTATTTTCTATAGTTATGATTTTCATGGTTAGATTTATAGTGATATAATGAATTTTTTGCCTTATTTTATCCATAAGACTTAAAATTGATGATTTGTTTTTAGTTTGGCATCGCTTGAATTAGAGTGTTGTTCATCTTGCTAAGGTTTTTGTTTGATAGTTCAGCGATAGTTATATACCACATATCTGGGCGGAAACATTTTAACCTGTAGTATTACCAAATTGACAGTTGCGTCGACTGCGAATCTGGGTTAAGAGTATAGATATCTTTTTAACTGACAGTTACACCTATATCCACGCCTGAACAAGTCAATGATTATGTTAAAGTGAAATTAAACTTTGGTAAAGAAGAGAAGATAGAATTGAGCAACTATCTTTTTCACGACATTCAATTCTTATGAAATTGTTAAATTTGCAATGATTTTGTATTGAAACTCAATAAAATATCCTGAAAGATAGCAAAAAACTTCATTAATAGAAAATTTATGAAGTTCAACGAATTCCATTAAACTAACAATGATCAATGAAAAACGATGAATCGATCTAGCCAAAATGTGATATTACTTATTCTATGCTCAGCATGCATGGAATAGTATTGTATTGCGGGGTGTGAGCGTGAGTGTAAGTGTGAGTATGAGAGTGGGTGTTGTTTTGACTCTTTCCGACACCCACACCCATCCAAAGTCCAAACCTGGTTCAATCTTATATTAAAATTTCACAAGATTCGCGTTCGGTATGTCTCTGTCGACTACTGTGCCTCATATATATAGAAAGGTAGTTGTTTATTCATCTATCACTGAGCTCGACCGAGTTCAATTTGAGTTTAATACATGTCTAATTTTGATACCAAGCTAAGCTTTCTAGCGTTTAAAATGATGAAGAAAACCTATGTAATGTTCTTAAATCTCATCATAAAACCAATAAACTGTAATGCATTCGAGAGTAAACACTTTGCTCTATCTAACCAGCTATAAATCAGAGAATTCACACATATTTGATCAATATTGGCTTATTCTGAGTGGGAAGCCCTTAATTGAGACTAGAAGTAGCTTTTTCGATCAACTGAAAGTGTTTCAAAAACAAAGACAAAAAATGTGCATTTTATTCTGGCTCGCCCATTACAGTTAATTCAATTACTGAATCTTCTTTTGTGTGTATATCTTGTGCATTAAAAGTTATTATGGAAAAATTTTACTATGTAATTTTAGAAAATATCACAGTTAAGAAGTTAAGTAAAAGTTGTACGTAAATATTCGTATATATAGTTCATTAATTATTGAAATCAACGATTAAGATTTGAAAATGTTTTTGAATATTTTATAATCATCAGAATATTCAAATACGTCATCGAAAAATTCATTAGATACCTTTTTAATCCAATTGATCGATTTAAAAAGAAAGAATGAAATCTATTAAGAGACATATGAGAGTTCAAAGTTATAAAAGTTTTTTATTAAACAATTTCAAACTAAAGTAATTACAATAAATAATCTACTAATTATTTCCATTTTAAATAGATTTTATCCATAACATGTTTAATTATAAAATCAAAACGTACATTTTCTCTATCAATCATTTTTTCGAATTTTTCAATCATTTCATCATGTGCTTCTGGAATAGAAAAACATAATAATCGAAGTAAAGAATTAGATACACCCTTAATTTCTGTTAAAATAAGTTCCATTAATAATTCAGCATGCGTATAATTAATACATTGAATTTGAAGATGATTTATACGTGAACATATTAAAAGTAACATATAAAGTTCATCCACATCTTCCATATTTTCAAAACAAATTTTTCGAATTTGATTTTTAGGTAATAGTATACAAAGAAATTCAATTTCATCGTTTGATAAATTTCCTTGTTTTAAAATTGGTAAAGAAAAAATTTTTAATGTTATAATATCAGGTAATAAATGTAAAATTTCCATTAATTTATCACAAAAAATTTTTGCATGAATTTCTAAATGATGAATTTGTGTTAAAGTTAATGTATAATTAATATAATCATTTAAGTATATTGTCTTTGTCCATTTTTCAGGACATAGATCATCTAGACGAAGTCGAATAGATTTTGATAAGTCATCAGAAGAATTAATCATCATATTTTGTGTATCATATTCATACCATCTTTTTCTAAAACAAAAAAAATATATATATTCAGTGTAAAAACTTCTTTTTGATATATACTGATATGGACGTATTGAATAAATGATATTTTCAAATTCAAATTCAATATCTAATATCCATCGTCGTTGAAGCCAAAATGATGAAATAAATTGATCACGATGTCCAAGATATATTGGAGTTTCATAATTTTCTTCTAAATATGCACTGTATTTAAAATAAAATTTTTCTAATTGAGGTAATTTTGTTAAAATAAAATTTTCCCATCGATTAGCATCAAGATAATTAATATCTTCAATCACTGTTGTCAATGATAAAAATTTTATTTTCGAATTTAAATTACTAATAAATATTTGAAATATATTAAATGTCATTGTGCTATATATATAAATAGAAAGATGTATTAAATTTTGTAATATAATTGGTTTAACATTTCTAATATTTACATTTCGATCGGTAAGACTTAAAAATTTTAAACGACGAAGATGTGGAGTATAAGATGTTATAGCAAAAAGTTCATCGATAGCACAAGGATGATCGATAATAAGATGTTCAATAGAAGTTAATTGTTCATTAGTAACAATTGGTAATGAAATAGTTATATCAATATCATTAGATTCCATTGCTGTATATTTGATATATTTTAATTTTGGTAAATTGAAAATTAATCGATAGGTATCACCTAACTCTTTTTGAGCAGACCAGGTATCGATTATTAACGAGAAAAGACGAGGTAAATAAATCAATTTAGGAAGAAGTGTATTTAATAGATCTGGTTCAATGGAATTAAAAATAAGAGATTCAAGACGAATAAATGATGAATCGATATTAAGTGATGAAATAATTTGATTAGTATTTTCTGATAACCATAAGTGAATTGAAAATATTTGATCTTTATTGAGGTGTAAAACTTGTTGATAATTATTCATAAATATTTCTTTTGAACGTAAAGAATTAATTTTTAATAGAAGTGATGAAGAATTGATTAATTGTTCAAAACGATAATTAAGATTTGAAAAAGTATGATAGATTTCACAACCATTAAGATAATCGAAAATTTCATAAAACAATTCATCAGAAAGATTTTCAATGGAATTTATTGACATACTAAATGAAAATTTAATATTAATAAATGTTGTTTTCTTTTGTATGTGACTTACGTTTCTTGACTAAATCTAGATGATAAAATATAAAATAAATATATCTAGAACGAAATAAAGCGTGTACATGTTTGTTGATTATTTGATGAACGGACGATAATATATTCTTTTTCTTTTCGTTTCTGTACAGAATATCTAAGATGAATCATAAACAGTAAACTATCCTCTCCCTCTATATAACACATTGAATTTTTTTAATAAATATTGTTAAAAAGAATTCCAGTAAAGATTTTAGGTTATTGGCAAAATATTCATTCTGGTTATTTTCATTTCAATTAAACGTTATCGATTACATGTTTTATTTTATTGAATATTCTTCATCTTCTCAAGATAAACTTTGGAAATCTTATTTGTAAGTCTGGTCGAATATTGAATTATAAATCCTTCACTGAAAATACTAAGTCTTGGCTAGGATTCATATATGTTTAATATTCTATTGTGTACAAACTGTATGATTAATATCTTCATTGGCAATTTCAGCTTGAAGTATTCATTGTCGTTCAAGACAAAATAACGATATGAAAATGCGTAATATATTTGATAACCAAATATTTCATAGAAAAGTTTATGGGATAATTTTTCGATGGAAGTTACTGATATTCTTATAATCTCTTCACTTGTTTTTTATGCGCAAATGGGTGAAAATGTATCTATTATTATGATGAAGTTGAATTAAAATAAAAATCAGTATTAAATTATTGAACAAAAATTTCTTTAGAACATGTCTATATACCAAAGAATAAATAGATTACAACTTTATTAAATACTTTTATATAAGAACAAACAGAAAAATCATTTCTATTTTAAATATTATATGAGAGCAGGTTGAAAAAATTCCATATACGATATAATAAAACAGGATAGGAAATTTCCAATACATCGTGTTGGGAAAGTCTTAGATACGAGATGTACATATTTCCAGCACTTGTGAATTTCCTGCAATGCTCTATCTGAACACTTTACCCTTTAATATTACTACGTAATTGTACACCAATCAGTCAGTTTTTCGATTTAATAAATCATTCGATAAACTGTTTAGGTCTGATAATTGAGAGCGTGGATGTGGATGGGTATATGTATGGGTGTTGAGTGTAAGTTGTGAATGGGGGTGAGGCTATGCATGTGGGTATAAGTCTTCCCTCTGAGGGTGTGGGCGTGAGTGGGTCAGCGTGTGGGTAAAAAGATCAACACCTACACCCACACCCACACCTACCCACACCAACCCTCAAAACGAACGACTACTCATGAGTTTTCGCAGCTTTTTATAGTGTGAGTACTCTCTTGAATGAATGCATCCACTAGGGAAATGTCTCAGTTTTACTCATCTGTTTGATTATGTTTGACAAAATTGTATAACCAAAAATATTCGATTCTGTTCTTTATTTTCTAGTTTATTGATAAAGAATTGTAAACGATTATTGATCTTAGAATTGCAATCAATAACTGATTTTCGTTTGACATAATGGATGAACATGGTGTTCTTTATGTCGAGTATGATAATAAGTAGTGTTTTCGAGGCTTAGCGGCTTTCAGTTGGATGCACCGACAGATTCGGTCTGACATGCGTATCGGTACTAAATCGGTTGGTAACTGATATCAATCTATCTCTGAATAGATGTACAGCAGATGGTTTTGTCTAATGTTGCTTATCAGGCAGCATTTATCGACTTACGACCTGTTTGTTTGTCATAAAAGTAGAATGCGTCCGTTATCACTACTTTTACATAGTTGCTATATTATTGATTCAAATTATGCTCAATCTTCTTGAGCTTTTCTGATTCATTCAGCAAGATGATTATTTTCCAAGAGATAATTTTTTCTTGGTTTTAGATATCCAAATCTGGTTCATTGGATAGCTTGATAACTCATACCAGTGTCCACTTCCATTTCATCAATATTGATATGTGCACAAATATAGAGAACTGTTAGTATCACTAACATGTATGAATTGAAATTTTTTACTTTCATAAAATATCAATCACATTACTTATAGCACACTGCAAAATAGATATTCCAAGGCGCATTTCTTATCATTGAAATTCAATTCTGAAAAATAAAACAAACTATGTTATCCTGACGTAGGTCTTGAGCTTTAATAGAAAAGCCTTTAAGTGAACCAGAAGTTCTCAATACATTTTGTATTAAAGCCTTAATATAAAGTTTTTTTGTCAAAATATTTCTCATCGCTCTGAAAAATAGTAAGCAAAAGCGTCATTATTAAAACTACTCTTGATTGGTAAAACTATTTGTCTTATGTCAGTAGAAAATTACATGAACACTCAACAAAAGATGTTCATAAATCAAAGATATAAGTCAAAAATATCTTTAACAATCAATAAAGAAAAGCTAGGTTTAGTTCATTTTATAACAAGTTTATGACATTCATTTATTTATTTTTAAGAAAAAGAACTTTTTTTTGGTTCATCAATTCATTTGACAAAAGACGAAAGGTGAAGTAAAGTGAATAATAGATTAACATCGTTATAAATTATTATTATTTCCCGATTTATCCAAAAGATCCATTTATAAACCAACTGCACTAAGTAATGCTTTTACAACATAATCTCCAAATGAAAATGGATATTTATATCCTTGAGTACGACGTACTCCTTCTCGTTCAGTTATATAATCAGCAATAAATTCAACATTCGTCATTGTGCGATTCCATTTTGATAAATAACTCACATTTAATTCATTGTCTGTACAAGCAAGAAATGTTACATATGTTGTACTTGCTTGACGTTCATTGCGCATTAAATTTTCTAAACTTTGTATATCAACATTTTCATTGCCATTTGTTGAAGTTCCATCGGTAGATACCAATACAAGTAAACGTTTATCACTACAAGATTGATTTGCTGCCAACTGAAAAATTCGTCTTAAAGCTGATGTAAGTGGTGTTAATCCAGCTGGATATAGACTAAATGATTCAACAACTTGTTGAATATTAGTTACATTAGGCATTGACGGACGATTGAGAAAATGTACATCAATTCCGTTTGAATCAAATACAGT
>CAJNOP010004001.1:0-11428 GCA_905250075.1 Rotaria sp. Silwood1 | reverse complement strand
TACTAAAGTAGCTATAAGTCTGCAAGAAAGGCCTAAGTGCACGTACCCTTTTGGGGTTTTTTATATCTCACCGAGATCTACTTGTCGTCAAAAGATGGAATGCAAACAGCTTGGGCACCTCGGTATGTTTCCTAGTAAGACATTTTTCTCGTTGGTAGAAGAGCCTATCTATGAGCTGCTATCTCTGCTTTCTACTATAGAAACGTACTCAATAACCTTTGTCCCCTATCGATACCGGTCTGTAATGCCCAATATTGCTGTGTCGGTAACGGCCTGTGGGGGGAGGAGGGTATTGTGTCCAAGTTTCTACCTCTAAACACTTCAAAATTCCTTTCAGTTTGTGTCTCACAAAAGATAAATTGATCTCACTTTATTTGTTCTTAATGCACGACAAAGATACCAAATATTTATATCGTTAATCTCGCTATTTCGAAGATTTAAGAGAGTAAGTGTCTATAAAAAAAACGAGATAAGTTAATCTATCTCGTATAAAACAAAACAATGTTCGCACTGTATTCTTTTCTAAAGCATCAGCTAAGTTTTGTACATCTCGAGAAGTCATCTTATTATTCTGAAGATTAAGCTCAGTAAGTGTCTATAATACATTAATAAAGACAAAAATGAATTGTTTAGATACAGAATAAGTGAATCTTACAGTATTAGATTGCAGTTCATTTGCCAAAATTCGTCTTTCGGCATAACGAAGAGCCTTGTTGCTGAGATCGATGGTTGTACATGTCTTAATTGAATTAAATAAATAAATCATTAATGAATATTTGTTTTACTTTCATTTGATTGATTATATCAGCTAAGAATTTTGCTACTTCAATAAGGTTTCTATCAGTATTAATACACAACTCTTTTAATGTCTAAATAAATTTAATGTTAAAAACTTATGACTAAACATAACATTATCTATACTGTATTGAGTAATGCTACTTCCAATAAATAATACTCTCCTTCATAATCAATCCCATTATTCGCAAGATTCAATGTAATCAATGTCTATTTCTAATAAATATATGCTGTGAAGATGCAAAAAATTTATCATACCGTATTATTTCTTAATGCATCAGCTAAATAGTTTATCCGGAAATTCGAAATTCTGTTATTTCGAAGATTGAATGTTTGTAAAGTCTGAATTAAATGACAATATCTATGATATCAAACATACATAAACAACTATAATCTTACTTTAATGTTTTGTAATATATCAACTAAATACTCTGCACTATAATTAAACCCATTATTTTCAAGATTTAAATTGATTAATATCTGTGTAAAATTATATCAAATAAGTAACAGATCTAAAAATTCCTCTTACAGAATTATTTCTTAATGCAATAGCGAAGAATCCCAGAAGTGCATTTGAGAATTGGCAGTTACTCAAATCTAACGTAGTAAATGTCTAGATAGAATTCATAGATATATCTGAATTAAACTTAATAAGAAAGTATCTCATACATTGATGTTACGAATAATATCAATCAAAGGTTGTGTCAAGACGCCATCGTTATTGTCAATAGTAAAACGTAAGGTCATTAGTGTCTGTAGATATATCTGTTCAATAAAAAAATGAGTATTTTGTTGATATTTACTTTATTGTACTGAAGAGCATTTATCAAATAATTATAACCTTGCTTATCAATTCCATTCGATTCAAGATTTAATTCAATAAGTTTCTAAAGCAAAATTAAAGAAATTATAGTAGAAATAATGAAGAATTAATCAATATTACTGTGTTTTTTTGTAATGATTCTGCTAAATATTTGGTTCCTCCATTACCAATTTTGTTATCAGAAAGAGACAAGTTAATGAGTGTCTAAATTTATTTACAAACGTTTACTTTAAAATGATAATCAAATACTTCTATTACCTCATTCACTTTCAGCACATTAGATAAATAGAGTGCACCCTTTTGATCTATACGGTTTCCTCTAAGATTTAACGTAGTGAGTGTCTATATTTAATAAAAGAAATCTGTAGAAGAAAGATGAATCAATAAAAACAAACTGACTTTATTAACTATTAATGCATCACTTAAATATTTAACACCTTCACTACTAATTTCATTATTGCTAACATTCAGATTCGTTAATATCTATAGAGAATAATAGAAATGTATATCAGAGAAAATTGGTATTACATTATTTTCTTGTAATGCATCAGCTAAATATTTGATTTCTTTATCGCGTAAATACATTTGATGCAGATCCAATTTAATCACCGACTAAATTTACAAATATAAGAATAAATCGAATTTTAATTAATCAAATATCTGTTCTACTATATTTTTTTGGTGTTTAGCAAGAATCAATTGTCGTAACTCTCCAACAATATTCTCCGAAGACCAAGAGCGAACATAAAGCTTTGTCAGTGTCTAACATGAACAAAGCGGTTGTTATGAGATTAATCAGTAAAACAAACAAATCTACTGAATTATGTTCGAAAGCATTGATTAAATAACCCATTCCATCATTGTTCACATTATTATCTTTGATATTTAATTCAATTAATGTCTAAATAATTATTCAAATATCGCATAAATATATAGATGAATTGAATTTATACAGAATTAGATTTTAATGCATTTGCCAGATGACCGATTCCTTTCTTGTTGATGTTATTTTCTTTAAGATTGAGTTTTTTTAGTGTCTATAATAAATATTTTCACAAATATAAGATGAAAATTTATTTTACTCGATTATCAATTAATGCACTAGCTAAATATTTTGCACCTTGATCACCAATATCACAAGATTTCAAGTCTAATGAAATGACTGTCTATATAAATTGACATGTTATTATGATTTATAATTAGAGAATTTTCTAATATATATATTGTAGATAATCGATTCTAAATTGTTTTCTAAACTCGGAATTCCGAGCACATTTTTATGACTAAGAAATCTTTATCAATGAAATAAAAATTTTTTCATGAATCTTGTTAATAAAGCTGTTAGCGCAATCCCTTGCGGGATTAAAAATGTGAAACACGATGTAGCCACTATAGCCGATATTTTTGAAGCTGTTGTTTTTTTATGCATACCGATGTATACTTCTTCATAATGGCTTACCTTACATTATATACTTTCAAAAGTATAATACTCCATATACGGTTCAATCAGATGTTAGCTACGCATCATATATGATATTTCCTTGAAGTCCTCTATCATAGTCTATAATGATTCGTGAGCCTTGTCTGTCACAGTCTGTGATGGATCCAAAGCCCTGTCTGTTACGGTCTGTGATGGGTCCAGAGATCTGTCTGTCACGGTCTGTGATGGATCTAGACCCTGTCTGTCACGGTCTGTGGGGGGGGGGGGGGGGGGGGGGGGGGGTCCAAATTTCTACCCATAAACACTTCAACACCCCTTTCAGATCGTGTTTCACAAAAATACAGTCACTCTTTGTAATATTTGACCAAGTAGTTTATCTTACCGTATTATATCGTAGTGCATTTGCTAAACGGCAAACCTGGTCAGTCGATGTGTGTGCCATATTGTATCCCAAAAAACCCTATTTCAGATTTTAAAAATTGAGATAAAGTTCCAGTTGATCTAGCTGAAATTCAGTCTTCAGATGCAAATCTCAGTCACGTTTCGAATATTATATCAGTCAAAATTCAGCAAACTCGCAGAAGTTGTATTATTGAGGAGCAGTCGTCCTATTCCGCAATGTTGAACATCGCGGAATTAGTTCCGCCCACGGAATCAGTTCCACCGATTCCTGAAACGCATCAAATCGAGACAGCATCTAATTCCGGAGTCAGTGGCACTAGTTCCAACCAATTCCGGAATTGATGATATTAATTCCAGAGACTCCTACTGATTCCGAAATCAGAAGCTCTATTACCATACTATCATATTCATCAGATTTCGACATCAACAGGCTCCGGAACTGTTCGTGTCCGGAATTCCCGGGAATTCAGTCCGATTCCGGAGTTATTAGTTCCATTATCATATTATTATCTTTATCACATCTTTATATCAGCCGGATCCGGTCGAATCCTGAATTTCCAGGAATTGCTGGGAATTCCTACTAATTTCGTCCTTTTCCGGATCCGGTTGATGTAGGCAAATGAGGAAGACAACGGTACAGTAATAGACCTACTAATTCCGGAATTGGACAGAATTCCTACTAATTCCGTCCTTTTCCGGATCCGGTTGCATATGCCTAATGTGAGGGTGAGGATGAGAACGAGTGTCACTGCGGAATTCCGGAATTGGAGTTAATTCCACCGATTCCGGAATTGAACGGAATTCCTACTAATTCCGTCCTTTTCGGGATCCGGAATTGCTAACCGGATCCGGTTGCATATGCCCAATGTGAGGGTGAGGATGAGAACGAGTGTCAGTGCGGAATTCCGGAATTGGAGTTAATTCCACTGATCCCGGAATTGGACGGAATCGCTGAAATTAGTATTGTCAATTCCGGAATTGGTTGGTACTAGTGCCACTGATTCCGGAATTAGTTGCTGTCTCAATTTGATGCATTTCCGGAATCGATGGAACTGATTCCGAGGCCAGAACTAATTCCGCAATGTTCAACATCGCGGAATAGGATGTATTCTCTTATTGAGAGTATTATAATTTAGTTAAATCAACTAGAATCCTACCAGAGTCATGTAGTCTTCGAAGCCATATGCTGCTGAAGTAAGATCAAGTGTCTCAAATGTCTAAATTAAACATGTAGAAATTTAGATAAATCTGCCGTTTGAAATATAACGATTGAAACTTTAAAAATTTTACAAATATCAGTTAGAATTTTCTCCCTATAAGTTCTAAATCATTTTTTTAAGAAATATTAACATACTTTATATCGTTGATAAGTACTTAGAATTGTATTTAATCTTTGACAAACACCTTCCAATGACCAGAAAATAGTTGAAACATCATCAAACTGATCGAGAATACGATAGATCAATTCAACTGGTAATGTATGAAGACTTAATCTTGAACCTTTTAAAAAAAATGTGAAGATTTTCGTTTTTATCTTTAGTTTATATAGGTAAGATTCGATCACTTGTTTGAAACTCCAAATCCTTTCTTGTTGAGTTTATGTTAGCAAAAGGACCCCCGCCGGATTTTTGAACTTTCTCCCATAAAAAAACCAAATGCAAGGTTTTGTAGAGCTCGAAAAGTTACATCTAATGGTATATAAATTAAATTGGTTCCTATTCAATTTCAGAGATTTTTTCCATAAAAAATGTCGAAGTGGTATTATCAAATATATAGGTTCAAAAACTTATCCTATTATACAGAAATGGCCCTTTATTAGCGGTTATCAGAATATTATAACAATTATCGTCTGAATTAGTTTTGTAGAGCTTTCTTCACTCTACAATTTGGCTTATTTCATTATCTCATTTTAAAGGAGGAAAAATTTTTTTTTTGATTGACATTATCAAAATTTTTAATCAAAAAACACTCATAATGAAGATTTTCAATTTTATTGATGTTTTTGTGGCCTTTCGTTATCCCTCAAGACCTAGAGACACCAACGTGAATTTTTCTCAAAAACTGTGCCTTGTCATGGTCTATCGTTAGCCATAAAAACCATATTAAAGATCGAAGGGACTGTAGAGAAACACAGTCAACACATAAAGAACTCCATAGATTTTTTATGTTTCTCACATATTTTTCATATATCATTTCATCCAAGTTTGCTTACAAATTACTCGAAAAGTTTCATCAGATCAGATAAAATCTACCTAGTGTAGATCAGCATACGATCCTCTAACGTTCTTCATAAAAATATTCCATCAAAATTAAAAAAAAACTTTTTTCAAAAAATCCCCGTAGGGGGGTAGGAGAATTATAATAAAAAGTCTTTATCAGAAGAGGCCTGGAGGGGAGTAGGGCGATTTTTTGAAAAAAATTTTTTTTTAATTTTGATGGAATATTTTTATGAAGAACGTTACAGGATTGTATGCTGATCTACACTAGGTAGATTTTATCTGATCTGATGAAACTTTTCGAGTAATTTGTAAGCAAACTTGGATGAAATGATATATGAAAAATATGTGAGAAACATAAAAAATCTATGGAGTTCTTTATGTGTTGACTGTGTTTCTCTACAGTCCCTTCGATCTTTAATATGGTTTTTATGGCTAACGATAGACCATGACAAGGCACAGTTTTTGAGAAAAATTCACGTTGGTGTCTCTAGGTCTTGAGGGATAACGAAAGGCCACAAAAACATCAATAAAATTGAAAATCTTCATTATTAGTGTTTTTCGATTAAAAATTTTGATAATGTCAATCAAAAAAAAATTTTTTCCTCCTTTAAAATGAGATAATGAAATAAGTCAAATTGTAGAGTGAAGAAAGCTCTACAAAACTAATTCAGACGATAATTGTTATAATATTCTGATAACCGCTAATAAAGGGCCATTTCTGTATAATAGGATAAGTTTTTGAACCTATATATTTGATAATACCACTTCGACATTTTTTATGGAAAAAATCTCTGAAATTGAATAGGAACCAATTTAATTTATATACCATTAGATGTAACTTTTCGAGCTCTACAAAACCTTGTATTTGGTTTTTTTATGGGAGAAAGTTCAAAAATCCGGCGGGGTCCTTTATGGCGATTTGTAAAACATGCAATCACCTCCAAACCGAGAATTGTTCCTACTGGTAAAAAAAGCTCGATGGGCTGATTCTATTGACACTCACTCTCATCCTCACTCTCAAGATAATAATACAATACTAACTTAATTCAATATAACTCACCATCTGCATTTTCAGTGCCAAATATATATTTCCGAACATAGTGTATGACGTTAAAGTGTGACATGCGATGAATTCTATTCTTGATAGTAAATCAGAAGTCACTTCGAGTGCAACACAGGCCGTGCTAGAATCTGAAAAATAATGTAAACGGATGTAAAGAGAATGCTTTTAATCACTATTTTGTTTTAATATTAGTGATGAATGGATACATAAGAACATATTCATTTCATACTAAAATAGTGTTTTTCATAATTGAGATATCTAGAGTGAGTAATGATATTACCCAAAAATCCAAATTTATGATGTCAAAAGTAATCATCGTTATCGGAAACATAATTGGGAGGAAAAAAGCAACACAATGCTTTTGATGGCACAGTTTGATTTTTCAAAGATGTCTTGCAAGAACGACATATATACATGTATCCGCAATTACATTATTGATTAGGATAATTCGAACAATAATTAGTTTTTAATAGCTTTTCCCTTAACCAAATATTTGCTTCAATCATGCGTGAACTAAGAATTGTTCGAAGAAACTTCGATCTTACGTATAGCAAACTAGCAAAATGCAGATGATTTTGTTCAGTAAAAACCCATGCAATAAAAAACTTCAAAGAAATTACCCAGTCAGACGCATAGTAAAAAATCGATGTTTTACGTAAAAAAGCTGTATATATGAATGCGTCAAAAAAGCATTTTTTTTGCCTGACAAAAGAAAACAGATGAAGCGAATGCTCTTAAATTTTTTCATTCTGAAGAGAATAATTTTCAAACGTCATTATATGTTGGCTTTTTCACACAAATGCATGCATTCTTCTGTTTCTTTTTTGCTTGAGTAGATGGAAAAAAAACCACTGAATTTTGAATGTCTTCTCAGTCTATATGATGCGGGTGTGGGTGTGGGTGTGGGTGTGGGTGTGGGTCTGGGTCTGGGTGTGGGTGTGGGTGTGGGTGTGGGTCTGGGTGTGGGTGTGGGTGTGGATGTGGGTGTGGGCGTGGGTGTGGCTTTAGGATAAGAGAAGATTCACACCCACGCCCACCCCCACACCTAAGCCACACCTCACACCCACACCCACACCCCACACCCACACCCCACACCCACACCACACCCACACACCACATCCACCCACCACACCCACCCACACCCTATAAGACGTCGCTTCAAAATTAGAAAAAATGAATCAAAATAGCAGAATGATCTTTGATTTTAGTCAACAATATTCAATTTAACTATTTGGTTTTCCCAGTTTCTTCACTTAAAATATTTGCTTCCATTTGATTAAACATGTCTGCTGCGTCTTGGATGTGGGTGGGTGTTGGTGTACTTTCAGAAATGACTCATACCCACACCCTCTAAATAGCAGTATTCAGATAGCCAACTAGTGCCCGAGAATTGTTTTTAAAATTCCGAAAAAATGTCAGTTTACCACTTTAAATTTCTTATAAAATCTCGCGTAGCTAGGGTTCACTTACTTTAATTATAGATTCAAACACATTGAAATCTTAACTTAGTGGATTTTTATAAAGGAGCATCTAATCGTTCGCCTCAATATTTCAGGACGCCGTTCACGATTAACCGATGGTGTCCTCTTGTTCATTGGCCTAAATAACTACTATCCAATTTTGAAATTCATGCATTTACACTTCAAGGATTCGAAAAGACATTACTGCCCGTAAACCAGTAGTTTGTTAAATAGTAGTCAACCATTAATCAGTTGTAAGTGAGAAAAGATATTTTATTGTATATGTGCATTCCTCCTTTATTGTTGAGAGCTGAGAGGTATATATGCATGGGCTCGGAATGAAAGGAAAGTACTAAAATCTGCTAGGAAGTCCAGAACTCACAAGAGAGTACTAGTAAGAACATACACGATCAATAAAGAGAGAACGAATAGATTGGAACATACTGGAGCAATGAACATACATCCATCCACATATAACGACAGAACAAAAGAAGATATAGATAGAATACATATATGTGATGCTATCACAAGAATGATAGGAAGAAAAAGATAATACCTGAAAGCCGACGCCATCTAACAAGTCGCTAGGATTGGTTTTTTTCCCTTTAATAGATGCTCGTCCGCTATTCGCTTGTAAAACATAATATACCTCAAGCCGTTAGATGACTCACTTATACTCTTCTGCTACTTTTTGTATTCTTCATATACACTAGTCTCTATATAATAATAAAGAATGGAACAAAATAGCGATATGTATTGCTTGTTTTCCTTTTTGTTTTGTTTGTTATTCGTTGTTTATTTTTGAAAAATAAAGAAGAAAGAAGAAAATAAAAGTAAGATAATGTATGGTATTACCATTGATTGTATCACTTTTAACAACGTGGATTATTCATAGTGAACTAAACTTTTAAATAATGATGAGTTGACTCTATTTAAAGTAACAGTCTATTTTTATAATGCTTAGTTTATCAATACATCGATACTCATAGCACTGCCTCGGGATATTTATTCTCTCTCTCTCTCTGAATGTCAGTAAAGCCATTAGTCTAATTTGAATAAAATATTTATTATTAAAAAAGTATAAAATAGAATGAGCCTAAGATTTTTTTAAATTCTTGTGAATCGTCATATGAATAGGTTTTCGTTATTCTTCTGTAAATTTCTTTTTTGACAACAGCTAAAAGTATTCAATACTTTAATGTTATAGTTTGTATGCATGTGTATATATATATAATAAAAATGATTTCCTTGATGCATGAAGTGTATTGTGCGAATATGAGACAGATTTCTGTCGACAGAAAACGTACTCAAATAGGAATTAAAATGTTTTCTACTTTGTTGATTTTGTTTTTTTAAAATATTCCACATTTATTTCAGTATAAACATTTCATTCTTTAAGTAAATACAGAAATCTCGCTTGATCATTCGTTGCTGAAGTGAAATAACAAATGTGTACACGATGATTACCATTGATGATACGAAGGACCAGTGCAAATATCAATATTTATCTAAGTATTATATTCATACTGACATCATTCAAGGTTTTATCTTTTGCACTGATGAAAATGTGATCACAGTTAGCTGTTTTTATCCTCTCTTTTTTAAAAAAAAGACAAACATATTTTAAAAAAACTTAACGAACGCCGGTTAATTAGGAAAGATTGTAATTTTATGCAGGTGTTAGATTATACTTGAATTATTCTTCATTATATTTCTTTTATCTATTTTCTACTTCAGATTTATATTTTAGCAATATGTCAACTGTAAGTGAATTCGATTTTTCATCAATACTAAAGTTTAAAGAACATCAAAATCTCAAAGATACAATCACTGTTTGGTATGACACATCTGCCAATCAGTCAGAATATTGTATCAAGTTTCAAGAGCGTTTACGTAATGTAATTAACCATGTTGAAGTATTTGATGATTTTTATACTTAGAAAGATTATCTATTATCAATAAAAGAAGAAGAGATCTTTCTAATTATATCTGGAATTGATGGTGATCGATTGGTTGATACAATTCATCATTTACCAACAATAAATTCAATTTATATATTTTGTTTCGAAAAACAACTTCATGAACAATGGGTAAAAAATTATAAGAGGATTTGTGGTGTGTACGACAATAAAGATGAATTATTAAAGGTACTTAAAGAAGATATACGTAGATGTTTATTCAAAATATTGCCTATAAGAGCATTGGATTGTCGTGCAATGCAAAAATCTATTAAGGAATTAAATGAAGATGGTGGATTATTTATTTGGTCACATTTTTAAATGCATATTTTATGTAATATGAAGCATGGAAAAAGGGCTAAAAAAGATATGTTACATTTTGCACGACAGCAGTACATTAATGATAAACGAGAATTAGTCAAAATTGATGAATTTCGAAAGACTTATACCGTTGATAAAGCAATTGAGTGGTATACAAAAGATTCATTCTTTTATCGATTATTAAATGGAGCCTTACGAAGTGAAAATTTTGAAGTCATTTATAAATTTCGTTCGTTTATTGCTGATCTTCATCAACAACTCAAAACAATGCATCAAAATTATGTTGATCAATTATTCTCTTCTACAGATAAAAATGTATTTGAAGTCTATCGTGGACAATTATTACCCAAACGTGAATTTGAAAAATTAAAGAAAAATATTAATGGTTTTGTTGCTATGAATACATTTTTATCAACAACAACTCATAAAAGTATTGCTCTAATGTTTAGTGGCAATGGTGAAAATCGACCAGAATTAGAATCAGTTCTATTTGTAATTAAAATGAAACAAACATATTTAACTGAACCATTTGCTGACATATCTGTAGCAAGTAATATGATAGATGAAAATGAAGTGCTCTTTTCAATTGGAAGTATTTTTCGAATTGATTCAATACATGCTTTATCAGAAACTCAATGGCATATTGATCTATCCTTGGTAACACATAATGATGAAGATGTTGTAAGATTTTCTCAATATTTACGAGAATCTGTTGATTCAAAGCCTACATTTATTGACTTAATTGATATATTTTTCAATATGAATGATTATCAGAGAGCTGCACATTATAGTAAAACATTACTAAAAAAGATTTCACTTACAAACGTCGAACGTTCAGAGATTTATTTGGCATTAGGTCAAGCGGTGACTGGACAATTCGTCGCGGACAATTCGTCGCAGACAATTCGTCGCAGACTATTCGTCGCACGGACAATTCGTCGCCGGA
>CAJNOP010004000.1:0-11430 GCA_905250075.1 Rotaria sp. Silwood1 | reverse complement strand
TTCATCGAGACATCTATCTGTGCATATTAACATTTCAGATATGTTATTCTAGATAATGAAATGCTTTCACTTGGTATGCATTTGGAAGTTGGAACTAGTTTAATCATTTCATTCGATTATTTCCTGATGATACTTATTGGGTGTGGGTAGGTTTTTATGGGACTATATGGTGCCCGCACTCACACCTACCCACACCCACACCCACCCTTTTCTCTTTAGATAATGCACAACTTAATCGATTACATAGTCACGTAGGAGCTTGTATTTTTTTTTCTTACTTTTGTAGATTAAATCTAAATAGAAGCCTTTCAAGTAGACTCTGAAAACGTGATCAGCAACTCACATGTCTATGGTATGTACCGCATCTCTTAGATTCATTACGAATCTCACGAACGAGCAGGGGCAGCAAAGCTATATGTGCTTTTTGTACATGAGTTTTACATTTACATTCGCTATGAAATACCAACGGAGTTCCTAGTCATGTGCACCTACGTTTGAATAGAAGAAGAAACGAATTCATTCATAGAAATACAATTTTATTCGATAGAAAAACGTTGAACACGATGATTGCCTCCCCAGAATCCTGAACCTCCATCGACGACAAAGAGATTTCCATGGCGATCAAAAGATAAACCACGGACATTTTGAAACTGATTAGCTGCTTCTCCGTAACCATTTCCACCAACAATGATAGTGGTCTGGTTTGATCCTTGAGGCCAACGCGTCACTCGATTATTCCCCGACTCTGCTACATAGAGGGTACCTTGTCCATCGACGAACAGCCCTACAGGAGACATGGAGTATGTCAGTAAGTTGAACAAAATAGAGTATTTGGCAACAAGAGTTCCTTCCTGCGAGCCTTTATTCCATTTCATCACGCGATTATTTTGGGTATCTGCCACATATAAATCCTGTTGCTGATCGAGAAAGATGCAACTTGGAAAGCATAATTGATCGGCTAAACTTCCTAATCCGTAACCAGCTACAAGAATTACGTTCTTGTTTCCTATACCATATTTTTTGACTTGATGATTTTCGACGTCAGAAACATAGAGATTTCTCTGATTATCCAGGGCCAATCCCCAACATTCGATATTTTCGATAAGGATTTCTCCCTGTCTAGTGCCATTGCGACGAGACCAACGTACCACTCGTCGATTTCCTCGATCGGAGATAATCAAAGTATTCGTCTTTTCGTCGATCAGCACATTAGTTGGACAATTCAATTGATCTAAACGATTTCCTTGACCATGACCACCAGCTACAACTTCTTCATTCGTATTATCTGTTCTCCATTGGACAATACGATGATTCCAGCAGTCAGCGATGACTATCGTTTGATCATCATCAATGAAAATACCTTCAGGATAGTAGAGCTGATTAGTAGCATTGCCCTTTCCGTGACCACCAGCTACAGTGACGCCATTCTGTGCCCATTTTGCATTTAAAGGAATATCAGAAATCACTAGAGACCAGTGAAGAAGACATTTTTATTAAATTTTTGAAGAGGATTTTGATGAAAACTCTTCAAAATGCTTATCTAAGGGTCATTTTATTGAGGTTTCTATTGCAAAGGCTTAGAATTATAGATACTAAGAATGCCATGATTTATTTATATTTGTTCATTTGACTAATGATAATGACAATGTGTTGAACGAATGAATGAATGCGAATATCTTTCAATTTGATACAATTAAATAGGAAATTTTTAAGAAAATGTTGTTACGAAGATCAGGAGTCGATTAAAAGATTGCTATCAAAATAAGGAAAACATCTACTTATTCTATAGATGGTCTCGGAAATAGAGATTTTTAGATCTTTCATATATTTTAAGTGAACCATATGAAATAGACATATTTTCGCCGAAATTCACTAATTAAAATTACTATATTTGTTTCTTTACATAAAAAGCTTAAAATATCAGCGTCTGTTATCAACAGATTACTTTTCATTGCAATAAAACTTTAAAAATCAGTTTTTCTGACTGAGTCGGAAGGTATGTCAATCCGAATTTTGAGTTGGTGAATATCATCGCCTAACTTTATCTATTTTAATAATGCTTTCTGAGAAACTAAGCTAGTTGAAATGCTCACCGAGCGAATAGGATTTGCTAGTGTTTGCACTTTAGAAGTTTCATTTTTAAGCGCTCTTTCATGTATTCTTGGTGATCTGCTTAGGAATAAATATTTCACTATTCGATTTAGCATTTTTCTCGCTTACGCATATAGTGTTCAGTTGAATGTTTATATATTATTACACATAGCACTAAGCTGAACTTTCAGATGTTCTAAACTAAAATAAAGAGAAACCTCTTCAGGAAATTCTTTATTTTATATTGTACACATTTTTGTGGATTCAATTGTACGACATGAAAAGAGGTACATTTTCTTTTGTGAATTTCTCTGGTGAAATTAAATTTATTTTGAGAATTTTACTCTTCATTCACTTCGACTATGCTCCTTGGATTAGAATTCAAGTCTTCTATGAGCATCCAATTGTTGATAATCATCATAGAATTCTGCGAAAATGCAACAGATAATTCTTGCAAAGTGATCTATAATTGTATTTTAAATGAAAAACACATGTGAATATGACCAGACTGTGTATAAATAATTTCATGCTTTGAAGTCGTAAGTTGGTAAACGAACATATTATGCAATAAATGCTATTTATCTGTCAACTTTCTATAAGATTGTTTATTTTTATTGAGAGATTACAGCGTGCTCATGTTATTTTTTGTACTTTCAGAAAACCTCAGAATTTCCTTGTTTTATCTTAGCTTGTTAGAGCTCTAGTTGCTTTATCTAATTATTCGGTTTTTATTTTGTCTACATCATAGCCTATCGAAAAATTCAACAGATTTTTTTAAAGCAGATCTCTAGTAATTTTTTTCGATTAACGCATTTTCCTTAGATACTGAAATTTTCTATATTTATACAAAGAAATAGGACATACTTTTCACTATCAAACTATATATTTTTATCGAAAATATTTTTTATTTTTAACATAGTCTTACTGTTTATTCTAAAGCATGTATTTCTCAACTCTTTCTATCTATGCGTTTTTGACTTTTCTTGCATTCGTAGTGCAAAAGTGGATCGATTTGAATAGTAAATTTGAATGTTCTCCTCAATTCTCAATCAATATCGTTTAATTTTTTTTCACACCTAATTGTAATGAATTGCTTCTATATTCAACAAGCTTCATGATACGAAATCTTCTATCAAAACGCATGTCTATCATTACTGATAGCAATTCGGCTAATTGCAGTCAATCTTTAATTTTTCGATAAAAATAAAAAGATCATGTTCTCCGCAAAGTATAGTTTGGTGTAAAAAACTTGACTTTGTGTTTGATCGGAAACTGAGTCTGTAAGGAAATACTTGGAACTATTCAGAATCACTGATATTTAAAGATGTGCATCTACACTTTTGAACTACGCTCATTCCCCTAACGCAATCTGGCTTCGTATAAATTTTACCTTTCTTTGGTGAATTCGAAAACACTAGTTGAACTAAATTTCCATTATCGTACAACGATTGCAGTCGCTTTGTGTCATCTTGCGTAACTTCGCTATGATAAAAGTTTAAACGTGTCAATGTATTATTTCTTGTCGAAGCACTAATGACTGCATTAATAAGTGCTTGTGAGACAACCGATGCTGTTATTTGGAGCCATGAAATAAAGTTACTATTTTGCAAGGAATCTACTAAACATATTTCTTTTTTACTCGATGGTTGTATATCTTCAATATTCACACTAACATGTCTGATGGATTTGTGATTTTTAAATATATCCAAAATATTAGCAACGAACGTTTCATCAGTGAAGCCCGTATCATTCATTAGATCGATTTCAACAAGCGTATTGTTATTCTTCAACATTTTACAGAAACAAGATAGTGTTGATGATGTGTACAGAGAATGAATTAAGTTTAGTTGACGCAGTGTGTTGGTTTTCAAACTAAATATACTATTGATGATCTTATCATAGTTCAAATATCCCACAGTCAGTTCTGTCACAGTCTCATTAACTCCAAGACACTGCCAAAGTCGATTTTCATATCCGAAAAAGTCACACGCATAAAAATCTATTTTTCGATATGTCTTATTTTGCAATAGAAGTTGACCAAGTATTCTTACGTTTCCATATCGATCAGTGTCTTGGCAGCGAATTTTCAATGATTGATTAATGAATTCTGTGGTTATATTTTGGCAAGTGTACTTAAACATTCCATAAAACTTCCATACGATAACATTGATCATATTTAGACGCCGAACTGAAGAACGGTTCATTATTGTATCGAATAATACATCGAGATCGCTTTCATAGAATGAACAATCCTGAAATGTTAACTCCGCCATATTAAAACCTTTTGCAAGAGTATTACATAACATCTTAACAATTTCGTTAGTTGTTTCCAATTGCTGTACAACTGCTTTATAAGCTATTTCATCAAATTTACCTCCCATAGCCTTGAAGTTCTGAATATATGAGGTCATTGCATTATTGAAACCAACCCCAACATAGTCATTGTGACACACCCAGCGGATATGTCCGTCAGTAGTAATGGCTCGATATAAGTTTCCTAGACTGCATTCATTATTTGCAAGATCTAGATATGTTTGTAGTTCCCGTCGCTCTACATTCGGAAGTATAACTGCCATTGCTTTTTTCAAGCCAGATATTGAAAAGTCTGAAAATGTTGATTGATTGCCAAACTTATTGATTAAAATATCTGTAAATTCCAATTGCTGTTCTACACTTTTATAAAATTCAGAGATGTTGGGATTGACCGATGACGTACTGCTATTAACTATTGAAATTTTGTCAAGATGTGGAAAAGAAAAGCGTCCGGCTGAAATCAAAGCTCGTACAATATATGAAGTTGTTTTTAAAAATGGTCCATATCTGATAATGAACTCTTTTGGATTTCGAATTACGTAACCGTCGTGAGGTGAAACATGCATTTCATTTGGTTCATATGAACATTCGCATAAAAAGTAGAGCTTATAATGCATACGGAACCACTTCTCTGGGTCTTTTATGGGATCTGTGTCATAAAACCTTAGCGGTAACATGAAAAAATATCGAGGTGTGGTGAATTCATGCGAATCATGCATTAGTGTCATCGGCGACCTCAATTGACCTAGTATTTCTTGCATTTTAATGTTGCTAGGATCCATATTGTTTAAAGATGACTCTAGGTAATAAAAAAAAATTATAACATGAATGACTCAAAAGTTAGAAGAAAATCTCATTCTAAACATGACAAATATTAATTCCAATATTTTCTTACAGTTTCTGTTTTTCAAAGAAAATTGTTGAAGACGAATAGTTCATGCAAAATGCAAAGTAAATAGTCGAAAAATGCTTCTTTTGGAAGTGAAACAATGATATTAATTTTCCAGTAGACAAAGAAAATAACTGGAAAATCAAAGCATATTGGTCAATACAGTTCTATAACACGAAAATTGTCTTGAGTGTAACTGTTTTGAAAAAGATAATTCTAACATGAACATAAGTGTTCAAATTATCAAATTAAACAACTAGTGGCCGAGTTGGAAATGGATGAGTGTGTTACTAAGCTTATTAACAATAAACAAAACGTTCAAAGACAGTCATCTGGTAAAGTCGATCCTAAAAACAAAATTAACAATATGAAATACGCAGTTCTACCAATTAGATCCTAACTATTAATTATTTTAAGAATCAAAACTGATTTATTCACACAAAAGTAAAATGTCTCGCGGTCATAATGTATCGTCTATATATTCTTTTGCGTTCTATCGACTATCTATTCATTCACCGAATTCTTTTGCACGTTCAGCTAGATATAGATATTTCGACTGAATGCATGAAATTTACATTTATTTATTTTTTTTCCTGGACGATTTCCTCATCATCTATTTATTAGTCAATAAGTACATTGCCGATCTCGATCCTTGATTGAGAGAGGACTACCATGAAGTGGTCTGATAGAGATCGGACCAACTCTAAACTGGTCGGATCTGTAGGTCTGACCCGCTAGAGATTTCAGACTATTAGTGTTTAAATAAAAAATATTTAAAGAAATATTATAATTTTATTTTCCAATAAAAGAAATGAAAGGTTTCATGCCACATAGATTCGAACCATGTTTTCAAAATGTATTGCAACAAGCACTTCGTGTCGCTAATTGCGACACGTTGCTTTTTTGGTGTGTTAACGAACAAACAAAACTTGATATTTTTCTCAAAAAGTTTGATAATATCTTTTCAAGAATTTCACTTTCGTCAGTCAATTATGACTACCTTTTTCTTAATAAAACATAAATTTTTATATTAGATATCGGTTTCTCTACAATAAATACTCTTTCAATGAACTTACCTGTTTGTTCTGCCAGTGCAATAGCCTGTTGACGCCATTCCATACATTGATCAAATTTACTGGTCTGTGATGCTACTCTAGCAAGATCTTGATACAAATCTATACGTAAAGGATCATTTTGCAGCAATTCTTCTAACAAGCGCACGAAGTATCTTTCAGCCAAATCAAATTTACTCATGTCTGACAGTAGTCGCCCTAATGTTTGAAGATTTGTATGTTCATTTCCAAGTTGCTGTTTCATATGTGTAAGAACTTTTTTTAAATGATGATCATCATCACTACATAATTTCATTCGAACAATCCATATAGAATTCTCACTGCTTTGCATGACACTCTCCAATCGAAAAATTGAACCAGGCATAAAAAGTATTTCTGATTCACCAGGATATTCACTATCTTGACTAATATCAGCAAATGGTTTTGTAGTCACCGTGCTAGGATCGGCTTCAATTTCAAATAATACAGACTCTAAATCGACTGCACCATTAGGAACACTGAGGAAGACACGAGCTTGTTGCTCATCAGTACTAGTAGAAATAAATGAATTCATTGAAATAAACTGTTCACAATGTTCTTTCAAACGTTTTAATTCATCACTTGATATCATTTGACCTCGATAAACTTTTATGGGAAATTTAACTTGATTTTCTTTTAATTGGTGTTGAATATCAGAAATAAACTGACGAAATAAAAATATCATATGAATATTTTCGCTACGTAAAACTGCATTAATTGCCTTGTAAAAGAATGTATCTCGTGTGTACCACCATAAGGCTTTTGTAGGCGAATATTTATTTTCAAATTCATGAAGATTGGTCATTTCAAAAGTATTACCTTCATATACCTTTTTACAAATCGTAATAAGTTCAGTTTGATCTTTACTAGTAGATTTCAATCGCAGAAGACAATCAATAAGCACTTGTGAAAATATAAATTGACCATTTACGCCACCTGTCGATGTGCCTGTAGTAAATATATTAATTGCTAATGGTTCTTCCACGATTTTCAGAATGTTATGATCAACTTTAATACAAGAAATAAGTTCATCAACTTGTGTTATAATAGCTTTTACCTATTAACAAAGTAAAATAATACAGTGAAAATTATGGAAACGAATGGCGATAATGTTTACTTTTGGAAATTTGTTAGCCCATAGTTTATGCCGCTGTTTATCCATACAGTACACATAAATTGATATAACTTGTCGAAGTTTATGAATTGAAGAAACTATTTCTTGCCCTAAACTACCACTCGTAATCATAACTATGCGATCTTGTTGTGATTGATGTTCAATATATGTTTGACATTCTTTTACATCTTGAAATTTTTTATAACGATTAATAATAGAGCGAAGCCTTTGTTCTGTGTCTCGATTTTCTTTGGCAGTCATATTTGAATCAAGCCAGATAAGACAGCAAATTTCAAGACGCATGTCCTCAGAGGTTGTATCGTAAAATATATTATCGTATGTTGCGTCATGAAACTCATCATCTGATTGATCAGAGATATCCATGCTATTGAAGAATTCTAAATAAGATAGATGTTTTAAAATTAATTTATCGAATGCACGAATGTTTTTAATATTTAACCGAGCAGTATACTAGATTCTCGTTTTTGCTAATTCATTTATTGTGTACTCACAAAATATGAGTAGACTCTAGAATCTTTTTGAACTAACAATGAAGGTATTTGCGTTGATAAGCAAAAATATTAAACATATTAATGTCAAATGAAAATCCCTTATCGCCAAAATAATAAGTTAAACGTATTAGTGACTGTTGGGTTAGTTTGAGAGAGATATTCGACTTTTAGTTATCTATGGTATATATTGGATGCGCACAATTGAAAATTTTAATATACAATACTGAAATTTTACTTCTTTTGCTTTCGATGATTAACATCATTCAGAAAATAAATAATATGCTTCGTTCGGGAATCGAACCCATGATATGATAACTGGTTATCCAGACCAGTGCTCTAACCATTGAGCTATCGAAGCACGACTAACATATCATTTATTTTTCTGAATGGTGCCAAATCATCGAAATTTCAACGTCGACACAAGGTGTACGACGCTATTTAATACCAAATGAAATTGATGATGAATTTTATTCTCCTCTTATCAGAGGGTAAATATATAATTTTAAAGGATAGAAAGGAGTATGTGTAAATATACAACACTGAAATTTTACTTGCTTTGACTTTCGATAATTTAACATCATTCGAAAAATAAATGATATGTTAGTCGTGCTTCGATAGCTCAATGGCTAGAGCACTGGTCTGGATAACCAGTTATCATATCATGGGCTCGATTCCCGAACGAAGCATATCATTTATTTTCTGAATGATGTTAATCATCGAAAGTCAAAGCAAGTAAAATTTCAGTATTGTATATTTACACATACTCCTTTCTATCTCTTAACATTATATATTTACCTTCTGATAAGAGAAGAATAAAATTCACCATCAATTTCACTTGGTATTAAATAGCGTCGCTATATCCAGGTGCGTCGTACACATCGTGTCGACGTTAAAATTTCGATGATTTAACACCATTCAGACAAATGAATTATATGTTAGCCATGCTTCGATAACTTCATGGTTAGAGCACTGGTCCGGATAACCAGTTATCATATCATGAGTTTGATTCCCGAACGAAGAATATCATTTATTTTTCTGAATGATATTAAGTCCTCGAAAGTCAAAGGAAATAAAAATTCAGCATTGTATATTTTAGTTTATCTATGGTATATATTGGATGCGCACAATTGAAAATTTTAATCGAATTTATTTGTCTTTTCTTGATGATGACTAGATAGAGCTCTTCGAGTTATGTTAGGAAAAAGTATGTTTCAAGCTTAAAAAATTTTTTTAAAATTAAGCGAAGAGTTCAACTTACTACTATTTTCAAAGATAACCTAATAGATTCAAAATTCCGATCACATGCAATTTTCTTAAAAAACTTTCTTCAAAATTTGAAAGAAAATTTGTTTAACGCAATTTGTCGATCTGCATCCATTCATTATGAAAAATAGAAAAATAAATTCAATTGAAATTTTCAATTGTGAACACTCAACCAGTGTTTCTAACAGCAATGGTTCACCATGATCACAAAATGTCCAAGAACCTTGCCATGTTTGATTGACACTCTATTTTACACTTTGCTCATGAAAACAAAGTGTCAAGCAGACACTTGTTTTAAATAATTTACACTTTGATTTTCATCTTATGCAAGTTCGTAATTTCTAAATTTCGTGATTAATAATAATGTATTCGATATCCTGATATCTACCAGTTAACCTTTGGATTGATTGGAACGTTTTCCTGTCTTCAAAACTTGTTACTCTTTCATATTTGACACTGCTCTTTAGGCAACCTATGTGAATGCTTGGTACGAATTTACTTTAGACAGTGTCTTAGCCCACAAACATTTTTCTATATACAAAATATATCTTTCGTGTTTAAAGTAAAGTACTGCCCATTTTTTTTGCAAAAAAATCTTGTCAAAAAATCTAATTCAATTTAAAGCTTAAATTAATTACCATTAACTGAACGTACTGTATCAAAGTAGTTTTAAAGTTAAAGTACGACCGTAGTCTTAATGTCTACAAGGTATAAGAGAAGGGAAAGAGATCGATGACTCAGGAGATCGATTGAGAGATATTTCTAGATTCGATCGGATTTCATAGACTCCAGTGATGTTTTTAGAAGTAATGAGAAGAAAAAACTGAAAATTTGCTTGTCAAAAACGTAAATTTCCCAAAATTGGGATGTGAGCCTTTCCACCAGTAGGAAAGCTCTGATAAATTCATATGAAATATTTCTGTGTTTTTATCTAATTCTAACAATCAACACCTTGGAAACTTTGTGACACTTTGTTTAAAAGAACAGAGTCTCATTTTGCATTTTGATGGCAAAAATAAAATGTCATTTGACTTTTTATTTTAGATTTGTATTAGAAAAACTGCACTCAACCTATACCATAGATACGCTAAAAGTTGAGTATCTCCCCCAAACTAATTCAACCGTCGCTAATATTCTAATCTTGCCATTTTAACGACGAGGACTTTCATTTTATATAAAAGGTTAAATGTTTTTGCTTATCAACACAAATACCTCTATTGTGAGAAAAGAAAGATTGATTAATGTCTCATGATAATTTTGTTGTTCCGACATTCTAATAGAATAACTCATCTGCCTGATCCACTTTTTGCAGTACACCTAACTTTCGGATAAAATCCGAATTTTCCGCATTTATTTTTATTTGAAATTTATGAATATGGTAAAATTAAAACTTCATCTTCATCTTCATCTCGAAATTCTGAATGTGAAGACTGTGGTTGTGGTTGTGGGTGAGATAATACTCACACCGACATACTCAGATCCATCCCATCACGTTGTTTAGTTCTAGTTTTCAAACTAAATAGAAATTTTAAATATAATAAATATAAAATTGTGAGAGAAAATTATTATTATTATATTCTATTGTATCGTTAACAACATATAAAATCTAAACAATTTTCTTATATTATTTTTTATCGGAGAGTCTAATTCAAAATTTAGCAACATAACATATTTTCAGTTTACAAGATTGTATAGATCCTATTAAAACTCGAAGACGAACAATTGTCAATAATTAATACTTCTTTCTATTCCAAAATTGTTAAGACAAACAAGATTTCTTATTAGATATCAACTAAGAATTATTCAAATTCTTCGATTAAATTCGATTACAATTAATATTGAAAATAATAATAATAATAATAATCACAGTTTATATAAATGAGAATTAAGCGAAGAGTGGATTTCAATGTAGTTCTTCTTTTTTATTGACATTGACATTGACATTCACATCATTTTAGTTGAGCTTTATCAAACGATTACTTTTAATTGTTGGATACTGATTAACACCAAAGCTTATACGGACAGTATTATTCATTTTCTATTATCTTATTCATCAACAAAATTTATTATCGATAAACATCTAAGAGATAAGAGATAAGAGAAAGTGAAAGTAACTCTCTATTAATATTATTATTGTCTGATTATCTGTATAAATCG
>CAJNOP010003999.1:0-11430 GCA_905250075.1 Rotaria sp. Silwood1 | reverse complement strand
AATCCATCCATGATCTAGATCACATGATCTCACACTTGCATATTCCAAACCAGGCACACAAATGTAAAAGGCTTTATTAGTAAATGGCAGAACGCCAACAAAAGGTTCGTTATCGTCATAAACTTTATGAAGTAGATTTTCACTATGACAATTATTGAGTGCTACAAACTTCTTTCCTGAATCATTCTCAGTGTAACATACACAAAGGTAAGGAAGAGCCTTATCCGATGCCATATTATTACAGGTACGTTAAGAACAGTCTCGTTCTGGTGTTTGACAATGAACACCTGTATACGAATAACTACCAGCACAATGATATGTATCAGCTGACGACAAATCAAAACAAAGAGCACTATTTAGACAAGATTCCGAAGCACATCGAAATTCGGCTAGATATACGGCTTGGATTTGAGTAGGTGTGGATGCAAGTATTCTTTCCTTACACATTCACACTCACACCTTATTCAGCTTTGGTGTGCATTATTCTATTTGATGTATTTTGTTAGAAAGAAAATTTACACTCCTTCTTAAAAAAGTCGGAATGTTGCCGCAATCATCAGATGATCTGATGGATGTTTTGCATCAGGATAAGATACGCTGGTGGGATGATTTGGCAGTGGTAATACTTTCTCGACAGTGAGATGACCATCAAAAAATATGTAGTCAGTCGTGGCACAAAAGTCAGGACTATTTGGTGTAGAAGAAAAGGCTGTAAAGGCGGGTTCAGATCCATTCTTCTCTAAATAAGCACTTTTCAACACCTGTTCAGTATTTGGTTGATAGCGTATTGAATAAATGCTGGATTTTGGTAGGCGACCACGAATAAAACCTCTTTCTAATATTGCACGGTACGGAGTTTTCCAAGGTTTAGTATTGAAGTCCCCGGCCAGAATCATATTTTGACCATTTGCCAATCGAAACATCATGTCTTTCACCATAGATGAATGTATTATCATGACGTCTGGTCTTGTATAAAGACAAGGCATGTGATATGTTCCAATGCACAAATGTTTGCCACTGATGATGACTTGTACGAAGAGCAGTATATTCCTTTTTCTAACGGCAATTTGCCAAGGGTCAGATATAGACTCTGCAGGTTTCTCCTTAAAGGCTTGCAATAGTATGTCTCTCAATGCAAAGATATGCGCACGCTTCTCTTTTATCAGTGAGTGTAATTCATCTCCAATGTTAATATTTGAAATAGAGTTAACTTTCATCGAATTCGGAATGGCTATGGCGACACCCATGTAATCATTATGTTTTTGACCATAGAGATTATAATACAAATTGTAATTCAATTGATGGAAAAATCTCTTAATTGAAGGTAACAGTGTGCGACAAAGTTCTTGTAAACAAATGATTGTATTTGCATAATGAGCGATTTCTTGTTTTAATTGATATTGAATCAGGTTCCAGCGATAGTCCATATCAAGAAATCGTGGTTGGCATTTATAATAATATCCTGGCTGTTCAGCGAGAACAGGCACCAATAGATTATATGACACGACATGCACAGTCATGAAAACGTTACCAGAATATTTTCAAAATTGAGTCGAACGAAAAACTTACTTCACGACGAGCAAAGCACAAAGAGTATGTCAAAGAACAACGTGGGTAATAAAATGAGTCGAAGAGAAACGAAAGAAAAATGTGTTTGTGATTATGCGAAGGTATGAATAAAAGAACAAAATATCAAAAGTAGTCTACAAGGCAGTGCAAAAAAGTGGGAAGCGAGGCACGCATTTGATGACTTAGAAACAAACATGATAAAGAACTTAAGAGCCCCCCTCAGAAAATCGAGTTTTCAGGGAAATATCGAAGTAGAGTTTTTATTAAAGGAAGATGCAGCGAAGCTTCCTCTATCAGAATATCTATAGGTTTTTTGAAAATGATCAGATTTTCAAAGACTTATCACGTGAAACTTAAAATCTACTACCATGTTTTCGGAGAAATTTTTGTGGTTTTTAAAGGTTTTCAGTTTTAGAAAATTTGTGTTCGGAATATTTTCATATATTAATCGGCATGTCAGATGACGTTAGCTTACTGCATCGATTACGTGCTTTTAAAAAGTTCTATGAAATATATTGGAAATATGCTATTTCCCAGGTCAAGCTCGGTACGTCGGAACCGATCGGTTCCGTTGAATTCCGATGATTTCTTTACCACAGGATTCCGGTCCAGATTGCGTCGGACCAGTTCCGATCAGTTTCCATCGGTTCCGTCGATTTCCGACGAATTCCTGGTCGAAATTTTGCGGAACTTAACGGAATTTTTCCGGCGGAAACTGGACCGGAATCCTGTAGTCAAGAAATCGTCGGAAGTCAACGGAGCCGACAGAAAACCAACGGAATCTATAGGATCCGCTGCCGGAAAACAAAGGAAACAAACGGTTCCGACGATCGGAACAGTGGACCTGGGTTGAATGTGTTTTTTTCGAATTTGAACGAAAAACCCATTTCTAAAACTTCTTTAGCGTTTTTCTCAAAATATGGTTTGCAATCAGAAAAATTGAAGCTCCTCCGTCATATCTCGAGCTATATCCAATATTTTTTTTGTTCTGTTTTAAAGATCTCAACAAGAGTAAACTTTTCATCAACCAGTTATTTTAAATTTGATTCCTGGGCTGAGAAAAGTGGAATTTACTGTCGTCGGATCACAGCTTTTTATGTTTCTTTTAAGACATATCGACTAAAATATTCATAAAAAATGAACAATATAGAATTTAAAAATTCTGGATGATGAAAAGTTGCATACTGACATTGGCTTTAATTTGAAATCAGCCCAAGGTCTATATCTCATCTTATGGCAAAGTTATATTGATTTTCCTGAAGGCCAAAAATGACCTGTGAATCAGCTAGAAATCCGATCTAGTACGACCAATCGAGCTGAAATTTTTACCAGAAGCGTATCTCTCCAAGATTACTCATCCCTGAAAATTTCAGCACAAACGGCTCATTTTAAGTGGAAAATCGTTTTTGAGGGGGGGGGGGGGGGCTTAGCTACAGTGGCATGTTGTACTAGCAGTCAAAGAATAGTCGATATAGAGCGTGGACATAGGTGGGTGTAGATGGGGTTGGATCTGGTGGCCAGCTAGAAACACTATTCTGCTCGGAAGGATCGGAATGAATATAGTATTCTTAAAGAAAGCAATCGGAGCTCATGTGTTTCCTGAGAAAAACAGTTAGTATTTCCCGTTACGACGAAAGACCTTTCCAACTTCTTTCTCAAAAACAACTTGAAAGACCTCCGAGAATCATTCTAGAATAGTAACTGCTGCGACGAAACTACACCCCACACCCTCAAACACGTTCCAGAAGTGTTAAATTACATAAATCGGCATTCAATTCGTTCACTGCGATTACAGAAATTTGGGAGTACTGCCAATGGGAGGTGCTACTATTTACTTTGAAAAAATTCATAATATTCTATGAATAGAGACAAAATTGCCATACAGAACGCTATTGGACCCTATTGGGGTGTGGGTGTGGGTGTATGTGTGGGTGTGGGTGTGGGTGTGTGGGTGTGGGTGTGGGTGTGTGGGTGTGGGTGTGGGTGTGTGGGTGTGGGTGTGGGTGTGGGCGTGGGTGTGTGGGTGTGAGTGTGGGTGGGTGCGGGTGTGGGTGTAGGTGTGGGTGTGGGTGTGTGGGTGTGGATGTGGGTGTGGGTGTGGGTGTGAGTGTGGGTGTGGATGTGGGCGTGGGTGTGGGTGTGGTGTGGGTGAGGATGGATGCGTGTGGAGTGTCAGTATTTTTCTTCTAATCGCGACGCGCATTCCACGCCCACACCCACACCCACACCCACACCCACACCCCACACCCGCACCCACACCTACACCCAACACCCACCCACACCCTTACTCAATCGACATATATACCAAACAGTGTTTGTGCTTATTCAGTCGATACTTTAAGCAGCATACAATGCATGAACTGAATTTGGCCACCCGAATAGGATTTTTTATGAATTTTTCAGCAGTTGTTGGATTCTTTTATTAGAAGATATATAAGTCTGTAAAGATGAAGCACGAAAAACTTCAGCACAGGAACATGAAGCACAAAAAATAAGGGTGTATGTATGTATTCCTTCCAACGGCATCCAATACCTTACATCTACACCGATATCCAATAAAGGAATGCTCATAAGGAGAAAAAATTGAATATATTACTTTTTGAGAGGCGCATAATCTAGGTGAATTAAGAAAACAACTCGACACTCTTTTTTGAGATAATGTGTAATGTCCCAAAATATTTTATCTGCAACTAGAATCACGACAACAATATTTATTTGTGAATTTTGTCGAAATTATTTTCTTCCAGATCCACTTAAATCTACAGAATACATCAAGTCATTATTAATTATACTATCAATGATATTAATGAAAGAGTACTTATGACAGAATGGAGGTTTCGGTATGAGTCTAGATCGATGATGAAATGGTCATACTAACATTAACAGGTAAACCTTTTGGTCGAATTAATTTTAACAAACTCCATTACTCTTATTTCAAAACAATACTTTGTCTGAAGATATTTTGCCAACAAGAAGTTTCTATAGTGGTGATGTCTTTCTCGAGAACAACAAAATAAAGACAATTTTTTTATTAGAAAAATGAAATCTAAATAAAAGTCATTCATAATTTAGAAGAAAGAGGCGAAGAAAATGGAATCATTAGTGAGCTAAAATAGTTCTATTGTTAAATCGTTCTCACAGACAAGCTTGTTCATCAAAAATGATTTTCATTCTGGATTTATTTGTTATGGTTGATACAGCTCCGAAGAGCTAATTCCAACTCCACCTGCAACTAATACTTTTCCATTCGATAGCACGCATGCTGTGTGAGCATGTCGAGCATAACTCAAACTTCCAGTAATCGTCCACGCACCTGTTGATGAGTCGTACAATTCAGCACTATTTAAAATAGTACTAACAACATCATATCCAGCAGTGACTAATACTTTGCCATTGGTTAACACAATTGCTTTGTGATGATATCGAGAATAACTCATACTTCCAGTGATTGTCCAAAGACCTGTTGATGGATCATATAATTCAGCAGTATTTATATCACCCCCATTATATCCACCAGTGACTAAAACTTTTCCATTTGCTAAGACAGATGCTGTATGAATATATCGAACATAACTCAGACTACCAGTAACTGTCCACAGGCCTGTTGATGAGTTATACAACTCAGCAGTATTTAAATAACCATTAGTGGCAGAATATCCACCTGTGACTAGTACGTTTCCACTTGCTAACATAGATGCTGTGGGAAAGTATCGAGTATCACTCATACTTCCGGTAAGTGTCCACACGCCTGTTGATGGATCATATAACTCAGCAGTATTTAAATAAGCTCCATTATATCCGCCAGCGACTAACACTTTTCCATTTGCTAACACTGATGCTACATGAAGATACCGAGCATAAGTCATACTTCCAGTGACTGTCCACACTCCTGTCGATGGATCATACAACTCAGCACTATTTAGATAAGCATTAGTGGTAGAATATCCCCCCGCAACTAATACTTTTCCGTTGGTTAATAATGATGCTGTGTGAATATATCGAGTGACACTCATACTCCCAGTGATTGTCCACATCCATGTTACTGGATCGTACAACTCAGCAGTACTTAAGGCAGCAAGAGATGTAGAATATCCACCGGCAATTAAAACTTTTCCATTAGTCAACACAGTTGCAGTGTGATAATATCGATCATAACTCATACTTCCAGTAAACGCCCATCCTGCAAGCAAATACTTATTCTATTCATTTTATGAGCAACAAACATGTATCATTCCTTTCTCAACGGGCTATAGTCAAGTCACTCGTGTGAAACCTGTCTATGTTGATCAAAACGGACAACATTGCGACGCTGTTTACAAGTGTAAGCGACTGGCTTACAGTATAATTACGGTCATTTACAGCCATAAATATACCGTTATTCTATATTTTACTTCTGCTCTTGACGCCGTGTTTTATACTTTCGAGGTCTATGGACTATTCTCCGATATTTAAGTCTTTTTTATTTTGGCGTCGGATCTGTGCTCTTCATTAAAAATTACTAGATGAGAAAGATGGCCATAAGAGTAAAAGAAAAATAAAAACATCAAAGAAATATTTGTTTTTTATTGAAATGTTTATCAATAATTGCATAAATGGATAATGTAGAAAGAAAATCAAAGCAGAATACTAAGAATCTAACAATCAAACGTTTTATATAGTTTTTCAAAAAGTAATAAGTCTAAATATTGAAAGGTAAACAATTTCATATTAAGAAGATATAAAAGAATTTGTTATCTTATTTTGCTAGACGAAAAGAGAAAATTAATAATGTCATAGTGCCAGCCAGCACACTTCCTCACTGCCGAAAAAGTAAAGAATCAAAAGCTCGGAAAAGATTCAAATGCATTATTCACTTAAACATATTTTAATTCTTTAGATATTTTTGTTTGGAACAGGTGAATAGAAACAAAGAAAAAGAAAAACTTGATAAATATGAAAAGTATGTCTTCTTATCATTTGACACTGTGGTACAGGTACGACTCAGATCTGGAGTGGCAGCGACATTTCACGAAACTGTAGAAATTAAAAAGCACCATTTTTTTATAGGACTCTTCTAAACTATGTAGGACACTGAGAGTGTATAGTGTGGGTGAAAATAAGACCAGAAGCCACTCGCATCCGCTCTTTCTGATATTTTGGCGTTTTTTATTTTGTGGTTTTCTTCTTCAGTATCGGTTCACGAAGTTTAGAAATTAAATAAAAAAAAATACAGTACTTTAGCGGAATATTGTAATATATCTTGAATCGAATCAAGTTCATTTCTAAAAATTCGTTATCGTTATTTTGTTTCTCTTTATTTTCGCAATTGTCCGATTGAGTTGGCGTTAATTTCGTAAACTCAAGTGGGTCTAAAAAATTTATTCGAATGGCAAAGTTGGCAACTGTTCTTAAAGTAAGAACAAGGCGTTTGATCTGATGTAATAAAGTCATTATTTATTGGCACTCTCATTCATACATGATGGACAATAGTGGTTAGAATACTTAAGCTGTGTGATGGGCATTTACTTAGAGAAGTTATGTAATTCCTTTATGAAGAATTTTTTCCTTTTCGCAAGTTTTAGGAATATAAGATAAAGTCTCTAAATAAATTCTACTATAGAGTAATCGTAAGAGTTACCATTAATTTACTCTGTACGAGTGACGGATACATGGCTAGTTGTCTGATAACATAAATGTGTGGTAACCGTTGCTTACCATTCTATTACCGGATCAACTTCGAAAATATAGAAAATATAGGGCGACTGCGAAACTAGACTTAGATATGTAACGTTTACGGCGGTCGCTACACTGCTGTTTAGGACTCTTCGTAAGAGGCTATCGTACATGTTATCATATTTCATCGTATCAAGTTCGTATAGGATCATTTGTTGCTTATGGATCAGTTTATCCGATCTGACTGAGGGCTGATTTTAACTGAATAAATTTTCTTCAAATTTCAAGTTTTGCACGTATAGTATGTATGAATTGATAATTGATAGAGGGTAGTTTTTTACTTATGAAACCAATGTCTAGTTGTTATTGTCAGTCATCCAATGATCTGTGTAACCCGAAAGAATTTATGTCTTTGAAATCTAATATTTGCCGACAGTATCTTGCTCTTGTGAAATTCACATAGATTTTCGAAGAAAATAGTCAACATATATCTTAGATCGAAGTTCTCTGGCTTCCTGCCTCTCATTCACTTTTTTACAGATGGTTCCCATTTCAGACCTTAGCAACATTTTAAAGGGAGTTCTGAGGAATGTCTTATTTAGAAACTCTCAAATTTTTTGAAAATTTCCAAAACACTTGAAAAATTTCCAGAAATCGTTGCTCCCCAGAATTTTTTTCTTTTTAGGACACAGCTGATGGTTAGGTATTTTAGTTTACGAAAAATATGCAAGCTTTACATTTCAGCCCCAACGAAGCTGCGCTAACAAGGCTTTTTCAGAAAATACGCTAGAATTTAAAAAGATATAAAACACTTTCAATTCTTTGGGTACAGAGAATGATATGCGCCGATCCGATGCGAAAACGATAATCTGACTCATTAAGAGCTTTTTTACATAAAACATTATTATGGTGAGAAGAATTCTTGCTAAACCACTCAAGTACGGTGAATGGAAATGGTACATACCAGGCATTTGTGTTGAGGTGGTTGTAGAAGTTGTAGCTGATGTTGAAGTCGTTGTTGTTGTTGTTGTTCTCGATGTTGTTGTTGACGTTGTTGTTGTTGTTGTTGTCGTTGTTGTTGTTGATGTTGTTGTTGTTGTTGTTGTTGTCGATGTTGTTGTTGTAGTTGTTGTAGTTGTTGTTGAAGTTGTCGATGTTGTGGTCGTGGTTGTTGTGGTGGTTGTTGAAGTTGTCGATGTTGTTGTTGTGGTTGTTGTTGTTGTTGTTGTCGTTGTGGTTGTTGTTGTTGTTGATGTTGTTGCCGTTGTTGTTGTGGCTGTTGTTGAAGTTGTCGAGGTAGTTGTACCTGTGAATCAGATTTTTAGTTAAATTTCTTTAGCATTCAACACAGGAAGGGATCAGTGAATTTCGAAGAAATAGAACTCTAGAAATCCCGATGATCGAAGGGATACGTAGTCTAGAAACGCAATTAAAACTTTGGATATGTTTATTTCCTATGCATTACGAGCTTTACTATACTTTTTAAATGCTATTTGATTCATCGAGCTACTAAAATAGCACAGATTTATTGGCAATAAGGCAGAAATTACAAAAAAAAGAGAAAATTAGGACACTGAAAATCGAAATAGGGAAAAGTCAAAATCTCGAAGTTTCAAGACATGGAAACCCAGATCAAACGATATTGTCTGTATATGACCATTACCAGTAACTTTACAACGTATTAGTGGATAACACACGGCCGTAGTATCCGGCCTACGAAAACGACTCTGTCATAATTGTCTTACCGCATGTATACGACCGTAAATAATGAGATGGATGTGGATGTGAGTGTACAGCAGACTTATATCCATCCGCAAACCTACATCTATGCTACGCATACTTATCTGCACCCACACCTACCCAAATCCTTATAAGCGAACTTCCGAAATTTACCAGCCCCATTGGTTGGGAACCTAACCCTAAAGCAAATGATTGACTGAATCCGCCGTCCTCGACAGCTTACTAGTCGAAAGTCGGACCCAAAAATGTGCTTGACAGATTCAGCGGACCCGTGAAGTCTATTTTTCGAGAGTCAGACCCTAAAGAAACATGATTAGAAGAATCTGCTCTCTTTTGAAGCCTTCCACTCAAAAGCTATGCCTATAAATCACAGTTCTCAAAAGCCTATTAGCGAGAGTCAAGCTCAAAAATTGTTTGACTGGTGGAATGCCCGGTCTTCGGAAGCCTGTTGGTCGAAAGTCAGAACGAAAAAACCTGCGATTGGCTGAATTCGTTTTCGATAGGAGCCGATCGGTCGAGAATTACACCTAGATAACATTTGGTTGGCTAAAATTTGTAGCGAGAAGGCGAATTTCATGTTAGATTTTATGACTGAAGAACAGTGGGAGGGTCCAGACAAACATGTTTTTGTTTTGCTGTCAAGAAACAATATACGAGCAAAGGTAACCAACTCGTCCGACTTATGACCCTCTTTTCAGTAGAGAAAGTCATTAACTATTTAAGTTTGAAATGATATCTGAGACATTCATCTTGCTTACTATTGGTGACATCGCTGATATAATACTTTTTTTAAGATGAAAATGTGTGTGGGTGCATGCTGTCACAAAATTTAATACTAATGAAGAATTTAGAAATGAATCATTTATTCGACATGATTGTGAGTAGAAGATGAAATTGTCAAAGCCCTGCTTTAACAACATTAGCATAATTTCAGATTACATAAGAAGTTCTGAGATGCATTCAAATGAAGCAGCAAAAATGTTTCACTGAAAGCTGCTGATGTTATACGTATCAATTGTAATCGAAAAAGAACGAAATTCAGTCTTCGCTACAGCGTCTAAACAAAAACAAACAATCGAGCAATGCATGATTTATTTTCAGGTACAAAAAAGAAGCCCTACTTCTTTTAATTAAAGTCTAAATTTATTCTAAATATTCTTCTCGTTATGATACAATTCTCCTTACTGCTTTTGAATTCATAGATGAAAAACATATTTACTCAATGGATATATCAAGAAACCATCAGATTTTAATTTTTATTGAATATTTATAAAATCTACAGATGACAAAAAGATTGTATCGCCACAACAAACATTGGCTTCGTATTGTTGCAGTCATTAATCAGAGAAATTTTTCAAATAACTTAGCTAATATCTATATAAATTCCTTTAAACAAATACGTAATTTTAGTCGAAGTTCTTTGAGCAAGTTGAAAATTTACACTTGTATGCTTCTTGATAGATCTGAGGAAGAAAACGAGGAGTTCATTGTTGAAAAAAACATCAAACAGCTAATGACATCCGTTATTCTTTGGTGTTATTCGGATTTAAGAAGCTTTAAATATTGTAAATGCGAGTGGAACTAATAAAATAATAGGTTTTTCAATATTGAAGGACTGCTTCAAACAATAATTATTAGTGATGTATGGATGAAACTCTCTCGCAGAGGAATTACTAAACTTACTTTGTGGTGCTGATGTGCACCAAAGTGTGATTACAACAGCCAATATTACACCAGCTGCAAGTGCACCTAATAATAGACCGTAAAAACATGATGATAATGATTTCAAATATTGTGATAGTTTGCTTGATACTATCCAACTAGAAACATAGTAAGCTAATCAATTTGGAAATTCAATAAAATATCAATGCTTCTCACTTCTTGTTGTTTTTCTCATCGAATTGGCATTCGTTAGTATCGACAGAAAAAGCATCATTCAAAACGATTTTGTTGTTGCTTAATGTGTTCGATCCATATTGACGAAAAGATGGGTTACTTTCTTCTCTTGTCCATTCGCTCCTTTGTAGACATTGAGACGCCATTAAAATTTTCGTGTATTTATTATTAGCGATGGATGTACTAGTGAAAGAAATGAATTTCAGTTCTTCTCGCACAAAAAAAACATATGTATGTTATATATATTGCAATCTGAAGCATTCATAAGGCATCGTACAATTTTCAAAGCTGTGTTGATGACAACAACAAGAACATCATGTATAATACTATAATTCAGGATATGGCTGTGATAGTGAGCATGGGTGTGGGTGTTGGTGTAGATCGAAGGATATTAGTGAATAAGATACTTTGACCGACATTCACACCCAAAATATGCTACCACCGGCATTAAACATCATGGATAAACTACAATTTCGTAAAGAATCAAGTAACGAAGTGAATGATGAATATTCTGAACAATGGAGTAACATCATAAGAAAATAAAATTATATTTGAAATCAATAATGAGAACAG